>JAQQZT010000009.1:16857593-16872592 GCA_030068275.1 Clarias platycephalus | reverse complement strand
TTTTAATTGACCCTAAATAAAAAAATAAATATATATATATATATATATTTATTTTTTTATTTAGGGTCAATTAAAATAACTCGTACATCTTTCAAATAAAATCATTACAAGTACACAGACATAATTATAACTGGCTGCATAATTATGAAAGTAAATAAGTAAATATTTCACATTAATGTAACCAATGTACTGCGCATTATGTTAAAATTAAGATAATCATAATATATACTTTTTATTATAGTTATTCTTTACATTATTATTATTATTATTATTATTATTCATTGCCTTTCACTGAATTTATTATTTTTTATTTTAATTACAGCTGGATGCTAAAAAGAGTCCACTGGCCCTCTTGGCTCAGACTTGTTCTCAGATAGGTAAACCAGATCCTCCATCCTCATCCAAACTGGCCTCCATTACATCTAGCGGACTGGGTGAGAAAGAAGGCTCATCTCGCTCTTCTTCCTCATCCCTAAAACTTGCAGACCAGCGGCCTTCGTCGGATGACAAGTCCAGTTTCAAGCCTTACTCTAAAACAGGCCCAGACAGCCAGAGGGATGGGAGTATGAGCAGCAGCAGCAGTAACAAGTCCGGCTTTTGTCTTCCTGTGGGTGGAGGTAGTGGTGGAAGTAACACACCGAGCTGTCAGCCACACCATACACGTACTGTTTCTCCAAGTTCCAGAGTGGGTTCACCTTCACAGACGCAAGCTCACAGACACGCTCTTTCACCCAGCACCCTGCGATCCAGTGGACACTCACAGACTGCAAATGGAGATTCAAAACACATAGAAGTGGTACTCTCTGACAGTGGCAGCAACCCGAAAAAGGAGGCAGAGTCAAGTAAGGCTGGTCTGGACAGTCCCCAGCTGGCCAACTCTAGCCATGCCAGAGCAAGTGCCAACTCCAGTAGCTCAAGCTCTGAAAGCAGCCCCATTAATGAGGGCAAATCGGACCCACAGCCATCTCAGCCTGGAGGACTTGGGCCTGTTTCTATTTCCCCCTTCAAATCTAGTCACCCTGTCTTCCCCCTTCCATCATCCAGCATGGGCTACCATGGTTCTATAGTGGGCACTTATGCTGGCTATCCTGGTCAGTTTGTTCATGGCTTAGACCCCACCAAGTCCAGCCTTGGAAGTGCTGGTGTTGGGGTTGCAGGCAAACACCCTAGCTCAAGCCCACTGACTGGTGCATCTCCACCTTCATTTATGCAGAGTTTGTGTCGGGACCCGTACTGTTTAAGCTACCCAAATGCACCTCACCTGGGTGGCAACTGTGGCACATGTGTTCACGACCCCTCATCTTCCCTAAAATCTGGCTTCCCCTTGGTTTACCCCCCTCAACCTCCATTGCACTCACTCCACCAGAGCTCATTGTCTTCCAGCATCACACCATCACTGTCTCATCCACTATACACATATGGCTTCATGCTGCCCAATGAACCTCTACCACATGCGTGCAATTGGGTCTCAGCCAGTGGGCCATGCGATAAGCGCTTTGCCACCTCCGAAGAGCTATTAGCCCACCTGCGAACACACACCTCACTGCCAGGCGTAGATGGAAAGCTCCTGTCCACTTACCCAGCATCCTCCTCTTCATGTCACCTCCATCTGCCTCCCCAGAGCAGTCCAGCCTCTCTTCCTGCTTCCTTCTCACTTAGGGCACCACCAAGTTTGGGCTTGGCTCGATACCATCCTTACAGTAAAATGCCACTGCCCACAGCACCAACACTTCCCATACACTCTTTACCAACCTCCGCACCCTATTACTCTCACTATGCCCTCTACAGTCAGAGACTGGGATCTGCCTCAGCCCTTGGCTACCAGTGAAATGGACTCCATTGCTTCAGAGTTCTAGAGCCAGAACAAGCAGCGCACTTGCATGATGACTGCTAGGACATCCTGCTTGGGATTTCACTTCGTCTCCAGTTTCCCAAAAATGGGAAAAGGAAAGTGAATCGAACATAAAAGGTGGACAAAAAAGCAATCCATGGACTCCCTAACAGATAAAAGTATGGGTGTTCCAGGGTGCATGCAAGCTTGAGACTGTGAGACTGAAGCGCCAATGCAGTTTTCGAACAGAATTGTATTTATTTTTTAACAAGCGCTTGGCTTTTACCAGTTTATAATCCAAAACAGTTTACTTTCAAAAATACCAAGTTCATCTATTCATTTCACTCAATTTAACTGTTCTTCTTTGTACACACTATGCTGCAAATCTTAAGCTTCAGATGTTTCCTTTCCTTTCATAAATCTGTCCTGTCTGACTCTGTCGGTTTATTGTGTCTGTTCAGTATGAATGTGCATGTCCTTCTAGCCTTTCTAAATGCTTATTTTTTATTTTCAACGGCTTACCAATAAATGACTTAAAGAGCTGTAATATTTTTTGTAAAGTGTTGAAATTACTAGGCTGGTTAAGGTGCCACTTCAATGAAAAAACATTAAAAAAAATTATGATGGCAGAGCTGTCCAACTTTGGAGTTATAATTTTGTTAAATAAATGAAATGGTTATATTTAAACTCCAGGCTTTTGTATTTTTTTTTTTTTTCATTCTTCCTTCACAGTCATATTAATCCTGTCTGTGACTAATCTTCTATGTTAAAAATGCTCTACAGTGTATTTGCTATTTATATTTTTAATATTATGTATTTTTTACAAATAAGTAGTATATCTAGGACTGGTATTGAAACAAAGTTTTATTTTTTTCATTTTGGCATTAATAGGAGCCACAGTAAAATCTTATCAGCTATATGTTAGATGGGTCTAGACCTATCTTTTCAAGGCAGGTCTCTGGAGACCATATCAGGAAGTGCGATATCCATCAACTTACGCGAGCGTTTTTTCCCTTTGCCCTGAGTTATCTAGTTCTGCCTCATGTCATGACACCCTGATTAAATGGTCTAGTTAGAACAAGGTTAAGAAGACATGAATCTTGAATCAAAAACAGGTCATAAAAATACATACAAAAGGACCAATTATATACAAATTTCATTACATGTCATTTGCCTAGAATTTTCTTTTCAAGATCTAAACTAATCAAGCTAACTGCCTATCATTAAGCTTCTTTTATGCACCAATAGTTACAGGTCTGTAATTAAAATTTCACTTGTCTACTACACCCTATGCTTTTGTATTTGACTACAACGTTACAAGTATGGTACACTGTCTTACTGCCTCTCTATGCTGGAGTGTGTCATCAGAATATTTTAGGTGTGGTACAGTTAACAGCCTTTATGTTTGTTCGTAATTATTACAGCAAATACTACAATCCCTCCTCTGTTGTCTTTTTGTCCAATACCAAGTTTTTCCCTTTCATGTTGCTTAATGTAACAGCGCATGTCAACTGACATATCTGCAACTGAGTTATAGTTATGCAAACATTTGCCTTAGAGGTTATTGTTCCCAATGTACTTTTACAGTATCTGTTCTTACACGCTATATTTCGCTCCCCATTCTTTCATGTGTGTAATAATTAATCCTCCAGGAGTGCCATGCTGCGGACATTTCAATTAAATTTAATTACACCGAGTCATTTTCGCTACTATGAATCACACTTTTGTAATTAACAGATTAACTTTGCGGTGTAAGCCGCCTGTATTCCCTAAGGAAAGCCGCCTGGCCTTTCAGGTTTTAAAGAGGAGCTGTAGACGTTTCTGCCCAGGCATGTTTGTGTGTTTTAGGTCCTTTTTCATCATCTGAAAAATAATCTGTGCTTTTAACTGCCTGCACGGGTCAGGTCTGCTGTGCAGCCTGTAATAGTGGAGTATAGTGAGGGTAAAATAAGAAATGATGGTGGTGTCTGAGGCCACCACTGGGCAGATGACAGACGAGGGCAAGTGATTAATGAGGACTTTGGCGTGACTCTTCCATCACCCTGCAAGTCTTCGGCATTTCTTAGACTCAGCCGAGATTCAACTAGTGAATCTTGTCGGTTTGACTGGTCCCAGGTCCCACGTCGTCTATGATAAGAGAAGGAAAGGTTTAAAATTGTTACACTGATCCTGTTACGCTGGTTTTTAGACAACATTATCCCTCTGCCATGGCTGACGTTGGCAGTTTGATTGGCAACAATATTATTACATAGCCTTGTAAAGAACCACAACAGGGCCTGTCAGGTCAGTATCTGTATATCATCACTCACACATACTGGCAGCTAGCTTGCAAGGTTACAGTGCCTGGGCCCCTCAAGGCTCAGAATCTGGTTACAGTCTTATCCAGACTGATCTGGGACCACTCTAGGAGGTGCTGCTTACTTAATGCAATCGACTGCGAAGCATCCAACACCGATCCTGCCTCATAGTAAAGGCATCATGTCTCCATCAGTTTTAGCCAGGTAACCTGAGATGTCGCCTAAGCTCATTTTTCCTAGACATTCTGCAAATCTCTGTTTGTGATGCTGAGTGAAGGAACAGATCCACTTGGCTGGACATGAGTGGACATATTTGCAAGGCAAGCAGGTCACTTTACTTCCCCTCACCACAAGTGATCAGCCTGTCAAGGGAACTAACATACCACAGTGACATCTCAAAAAAAAATAAAAAGGTCAAGGCATATCCACTGTACCCCACATATCATTATAATTGTTGTTGTTAGCTTACTTATTCTTCTAACCTTCTGTGGCTTGGGTGTATGTCACTCATTCCAGGCTTTCATTTAGGTAAAAGTGAACTCACAAAACAAATCTGAGCTAACATGACGTGCCCATTGATGACTGTCAGTCCTAAATGAATAAAAGGTGTGGTAGATGAAATTTCCAGAGCAGAGGTCTGCTCTCGAGGGAAAGATGAATGGTGGCGCCATTTTCCATTTTGCTGTAGCTCGTCCATCACATTGTCATCTGATCCATCTTCCCTTTCTTCCTCTTTCGCTTCTCATCAATCACTCTGTCCATCTCTCTTTCCTCCCCAGCTCCCAGCAATGGCAGGAATCAACACCCACACTCTATTTCTGTCATCCCTGCTGCTCATACTGAGGAGATATATCACTGCATGCCCAGGGCAGAGACACAAGATGGACTACTTTGTCTCCATGGAGCCTTACAGTGTTATTAGTTACTGGTAAAAGCCCTGCATGGACACATATTCGTAAACAGAGATGGGTTAAACTCATAAACACCCAGACTCACGAGATTCCTATACACTTATTGGTTATGAGCCCTTCTCCCATGATAAGCGTAAAATGGGAAATGGCGGTGGTGTCTCAGGGTAGAAGACTGACAGCGACTAATGATTAATGATGACTGAGTTGGAGTCACTCTTTCATTAGGCTGCAAGTGTTCATCATTTCTTTTGCTCAACTGAGATCTGGACACAACACTCATTAGATCTGGGAACACCCTTTAGCCTCATTTGATTCTTTTCCATCCCGCTGGATGGATCACATGGAAATTTGACAATATATGAAATCCTGGTAGCAACACAGCTTTGAAGAAGAGCAGATCAAGGTCAGTGTGTTGGTTATGACATTTACTCCATGCCCTCATTAAATAACTGATCAAACAAATCCTTTCCGACCATCTAAGTCTATAATGGTATTTTTGCAGTAAAGTGCCCTAATGCCAAAGTAAATTACCGTGCCTTGTACATGTTGGCGTAAAAAAGCAGCTTCTTCCACAGTTCTCCCATTCCCCTCCGGCCGTCTTCTGACACGCAACAAAACATACAGGCTTGGCCTCGACGGCCTACAAAAGGGCAATGGCAATTATGGCCAACCGCTAATGTGCACAGCCCCAGCTGGTTTAGATCTGCCTGCACTCGGAGGGAACGCTGCTGACTTGTCAGCTTGTATGCGTCACGCGCAAGACTTTCGTGGAGAAACGTGCTTTGGCAGCGTCACGGCTAACCGACTGGGCCTTGATTCGTCTCGCAGTCTCGTTCGAACATTCCTCATGGTATATTTGGCCTTTTTTCATGGACGTAACTGAGCCCAGATGCTTGTGCTGACCCGAATCAGCGCCGCTCCCTTTGGTTTGGAGGTTGTTCTTCAATCAAATTGTTCGCAGCACGTATGCTTGTGTTTTTTGGAGGAAGTACGGGCAATGATTTCATTGTATTTCTCCTGTCTAATGAGTGACTGCATTAGTGACACAGCAGTGAGTAATAACAGTTATACCAGGTGACAACTTGTGTGGATGTGTGAAGTGATAAAATAATCCTTTTAAATATTAGGTGGGATTTGTTGAAAAACACAAGATGACATAATTACAATGTTAGTAACTTTTTAATATTTCTAAAACAATGACTAATCATAGGTTTGTGTATATCAACGTTTACTCTGCTGTCAGCAGTTATTAGAATGATATGAATGGTCTGACTCGCACTTTCTCTCTCTCTTGCTCTCCCCCTTTCTCTGTAGCCTTTTGGTAAGAAAAGAGCTCCTTTCAGAGAAAAAAAAAAGATGGCAGGAGTAATGCAAAGAGAGGAAGCAGACGTGATTCTCCAAATACAGTCATTAAAGGGGAAATGTGTTTTTCAAACTGTCAAGATGATTAATGACTGAGTGCGAAGCAGCACAAATGCTCTTGTTTAGTCTGACTGGCAGACACGATCCTGTCCATTGATTTATGGCAGGCCCTGTGTGTGTGGCACTGCTGTGGTTTGAACAGCAGGAAGGTGGGGTCTCAGCATACTGCGGTAAAATAACAGAATAGAACCGAGCCCGAGAGCGAGAGAGCAGGAGAGAGAGAAAGAGAGAGAGAGCAGGAGAGAGAGAGAGAGAGCAAACTGCATTGTGTTTGCTTTTGCCCTTGGTGAAATTGCAGCTCATTAAACAAGAAAATACAAAATTGCTCTGTCAGTTCATGTGCCACAGTAAATCAGCTTCAGTTTTAAGTAATTTAGTTAATGTCCATACATGCTTGCACAATTTAGTAGATATTCATCTTTTCTTTTAACATCTGTAAGTGGTGTCACATTTCATCAACTCAGTCCACACATCATGCATAAGGGACTATACTTCATTTTTTTCCTTGTGATCCACATAGATTAGCCCTACAAATATACCAATATTAACACTTGAACCTAAAAAAATAAATAAAAAAAAAACCTTACATCACCATCGTTTTCTTCTCTCTCAGGTTGCTCCAGCCTTTTGACCTCATACTCTGCACAAATGAAGGTGTCTGATTCAATCAGCTTGTGGAAAAGCTTGCAGTAGGGGAGCTTGCTGCAAGGGGGAGAAAGGAAAAGAAAAATAAATAGGAATTACCCTCACTTTTCATGTTACAATTTGTCTTCAAAGACTTTTATTTACAAACCCTTGCATTCTTTCCTGCTCTACTGACTCCACATGATCTATTAACAGGCTTTGCAAGATTCACGAGAATAATTATGACTGTTAAGTTACAGTGGTAGAACTTCATCAAACAACCACAACATTGTTTGTCAAATGTGAAGTCGTTCATGTCAGAGATTTAATATATTCAAGAAAACTGAATATGATTTTGGATGAAAAAAACCAAACAAAAAAACAACCTTACTGACAGGAAAAAGGGAAACCCAAACCTCTAAGCTATGTAAGGACACCAAACAGGGAGATTTATTCTTTGGAGAAGAGAAGAAGCCATATTTCACATGACAACTGAGGACCTACTGGTCTGAAATAGGCTTTTGAAACCCTCCCAGGACTTGCAGTCTATTTCTTATTTCTTTATCCTGCTCATGAGGACTTTCTCAAAATACAAAGAACTCTCTATAGCTTCCAGTTTAAACCCAATTCCCAGGGCCTGTAAATCTGGAAATCAAGTGAAAACCAGGCAGAGCTCATCTGGAATAAGTTACATATAGAAGACAAGCGGAGAAATTAAGGAAGATAAATGGAAGGAGAAAGAGAATGGTTATGCTTAGTTTCTTAGAAATGCACCAGAAATTTGGATTCCTGTTTTTTTTCCCTCATGTGTGTATTAAGTTTGCAGTCTGAGGCAGGACCAAAAACAGAATAAATGGGATTTGAGCTGATCACTCAGTGGATGGATGGCTGACTGGATGGATGATGTCAGAGACTGAACAGACAGCTGATGCAGATGGATTGATGACTGAATGAAAGAGTGAATGGTCGTCAAAAGAATGAGTAAAAGAAGGAAAGCAGGAGCAACAGAAGCTTGTGGGATATGCACCTCCCGTGCCAGCAGTGTGGCCCAGCTGTATGCACAGGGGGGCTACAGTCCCTGCTTCAACATGTCAGAGGCCGTGATTAATGACCTGGAGGCCTTGCTCTTTCCCCCCTTAACCTCCCCAAAAACACCCACCTACATGCACCCACCTCAGCAGTCCCACTGCACTACTCCCCATCAGCCTAATGCACACAGGCAGATTGACATGACATGAAAGCCCTTAGTGCTCCTGGCAAAACACATACATACGCAGAGCAAGCATTTACAGCCTTAGTGACATTTAAGATAATTAACCATCAATATTTAACAGAATTTAATATTCCATAAACCATTTCGAAATATAGGCTAATCTAAAAAAAAAACAGCAAGTTCTTTTGATGACTTGTTTTAGGTAGGCCTATGTGTGCAATGTGTGTGTGTGTGTGTGTGTGTGTTTGCTCTAGCTTCAGATGTGCTGAGCGAGAGGAACGAGAAAAGGCGCCTGCATGTGCGCTAGTTCCCAGCCTGTCAGAGGGCTGTCGGCCTGTGATTTATGGCCACGAGACTCCAACCTGTCTTCACTGCCAGTTCAGTATTGTTACAACTGACAGCTAATGAGGCTAGACATGCTTTCAAGCCGAGCACTTAACAGAGCCTCAATCTCCTCCAGTCACGGGTCCATTATGTTCTCTCTCTCTTTCTCTCTCTGTCTGAGCTCTGCTATCCTCAGAGGAGGCGATGCCACTGAATGCCGAACCAAGGAGCAGCTCTGCATCGTCAAGGTTCTGAGTTGCTGAAGGAAGAATTTGAAAGAAGTGAAGCTCTGAGCATCAATAAAATGGAAAGACGGATTAAAAAGCTCAAACATTTACTGATTATCTTATTCAAATGGAAGATGAAAATCCATAAACTTTTTAAATAATGTGTACCAGGTTTTAACAGCTCGGCCTGTGTTTTGGCAGCTGGTAGCTGGTCAGAACAAGCTGGATATTTCAGCAATGCAATCACTTCGTGACTCTGAAAGGAGCAAAGCAGAAATACAATCTGGGGTGATACGTCAGGATAGATTCAGCTGCTCGTACATTACGAGTGAATTTGCACTGCTTAGCAAATGGCAGTCTGGAGTTTATTTTTGCTTTTCTTTCATTTTTAAGGGTTGTACCTACAACCTAGGTTGTATGTGTCACTTTTGTTATTCACATTTCATGTCTCAATTAGTAAAGGGGAAGCAAAAAAGAAACTCTCCTTTCAGCAGAAATGTCACATTTCCATTGGGCTTGTGTGAATTTATGCTTAATTCTAAGGTTAGGATATGGTCTTATTATTGAAACGTCAGTCTATATGTTATATAAAAGTGTTCTGGGCTGCTGGAAGAGTTTTTATTCTCTCACACACTCACTTTCTTTCTCTATAATCACTATCAGAGGCACTGGCAACTCTCCCACCTTTAACCCTGGTTCCTTGTCAGCCATGATTAATGGCAGCTCGGCCCAGTGCAGCTTGCGTTGCCGCTTTCAGCATTGTTCCCTGGACACATAATGAACTCTGACAGGACTTTTCTTCTCCCGTTACTTTCCTTTTCTTTCACACTTTCACGGGCTTGTTACAGAATGTACGCTGGCAACAGCGACACCTCCACCGGAGGCTCTGTGAGATTCAACAGTAATTAGAACTGAAAAAGTTAATGTTACCTAGATGTTATGGAAATGCTCACACATTCAGACATACTGCTCAGTCAAAGTTAAATGCTAAAGTTAAACACTGTTTATACTTCAAGCTTGAGGTGCTTTTCTCTCACAATTCTCTGGAACCTTGGCCTCTTTTGAGTTTTGACTTTTCAGTCTGTATTTACACCCAACCTGCAAACTAATTTAGTTATATATTGTCCCTGCCCCATTCCAGTCAGGAGACTAGCATTAAGTTGTTTAAAATGTTAGCACTGTGACGCTAAACACAGTTCATCTCTGAGGGTGTATCGTCTATACAGCGCCACACTTTGATCTCTGGCGCTCTCTGTTGGCCAACAACTGCTAGTACAACCTGATAATTGTCCCACAATTTGAATTTTTTTCAATTTGAAACCTCTTTAATGCTTCAGTACTAAAACAAAATGTTTGTTAAACGTTTTCTAGCATAATTACACCAAAGTCTGGATGTTGCAACCATCAGCTGCACACATCAGAAAGAAAACCTCATTTTGCATGCAATGAATTCATCCTATTATAGTTAATTAAATCAATTAAAGGTTTAGAACTCATCGACTTAAGGTGTCAGAGGTAAGATGCAGTTTTTGAGATTAAATCACAGATAGTTAGGAGAGTTCAGCACTCATGGTCAGGAATATGTGATCCCCGGACCGTCAGTGGGCCCAATCACTCACTCACCATCTATACTGCTTTATCCTTTATTCAGGGTCACAGGGGATCTGGAGCCTATCCCAGGAAGAGTGCCAATCTATCACAGGGCACACACACATACACTCACTCACACACACAAACTATGGGCAAATTGGGAATGCCAATTAGCCTAATCTGATCTTTGGACGGTGGGAGGAAACCGGAGTACCCCGGAGAAAATCCACCAAGCACGGGGAGAACATGCAAACTCCATGCACACAGAGATGGAAATCAAGCCTGGCCGAGAACCGAACCCAGACCCTGGAGGTGCAAGGCAACAGTGCTAACCACTACAACACCGTGCCACCTGTCAGTGAGCCACGAAAGTCTATATTACATTTTTAATTTGGAATTTCTCAAAAGTTTCTCAAAAACTTTTTTTAAGGCCAAGATTGTGTTTTTTTATGTTTAAATATCTTTCACCTTTTTCTACGATAACCTTTAACAAGGCATCCAGATCTGTAAAATAAAACTAAATTGAAAATCAATTGTCATTTACTTTAACAGACCTATAATCAAGGTTTACATGAATGCACTTTGCAAAGCCTTATTGAAAGTCAGCTTTCGTTGCTTCTTTAGTTTATAGCACAAGAATGTTTTATGATACAAAGCAGTGTGTTCAAATGTATTTGGACACCTTTGATTGTCTAGAATATATTCGTATGCTTTGACATTATCATTTCTCTTCATTGGAACTAAAAAGCCCAAACCTGTTTGATCATCACAGTGCCTCTGTGAATAAAGTGAGGTCTATAGAGATTTGATATGGAAGTGTTCAAGTGGTCTGCACAGAGCATTGACCTCAAACAAATTGAAAACTTTTTGAAAAGACTGCATGCTAGACTTTCTCTCTTGACCATGCTGATGCTCGTGTGTCTCAATGAGCACAAATTCCAACAGCAAATTCTAGTGAAAAGACTTCACCAAGAAGTGAAGGCTATTATATAAACTCCATATTAATACCATGTTTTTGAAATAATATGTTCAATAAGCACATCCTGGTAACAGAGTGAGGTGTCTACATGCTTTTGTCATGCATATACAGTGCATCCGGAAAGGATTCACGGCGCTTCACTTTTTCAATATTTTGTTGTTACAGCATTATTCCGAAATGGATTAAATTCATTCTTTTCCTCAAAATTCTACAAACAATACCCCAGGTGCATCCTGTTTCCACTGATCATCCATGAACTATTTCTACAACTTGATTGGAGTGCACCTGTGGTAAATTTAGTTGATTGGACAAGAGTTGGAAAGGCACGCACCGGTCTGTATAAGGTCCCACAGTTAACATTGCATGTCAGAGCACAAATCAAGCAATGAAGTCCAAGAAATTGTTTGTAGACCTCCGAGATAGAAGTGTATCTTGGGAAGGGTACAAAAAAATTTCTGCTGCCTTTAAAGTTCCAATGAGCACAGTGGCCTCCACTGTAAATGGAAGAAGTTTGGAACTTCCAGGACTGTTCCTAGACTGCCCTGCCAAACTGAGCTGGGCAAATAGAGGATTAGTCAGGGAGGTGACCAAGAATCTGATGGTCACTCTGAAAGAGTGACTCTCAGACCATGAGAAACAAAATTCTCTAGTCTGATGAAACAAAGATTGAACTCTTTGGCCTGAATGCCAAGTGTAATGTCTGGAGGAGACCAGGCACCACTCATCACCTGGCCAATACCATCCCTACAGTGAAGCAAGGTGGTGGGAGCATCATGCTGTGGGGATGTTTTTCAGAATTAGGGACTGGGAGACTAGTAAGGATCGAGGGATGAGATAAATGCAGCACTGTACAGAGATCAACAACAAATTTTTAAACAGGACAAAGACCCTAAGCACACAGCAATGATAACAAAAGAGTTGTTACAAGACCACAAAAAGTATTCATTCACCCATCCAAATCATTGAATTCAGGAATTCCAGGAATCACTTCCATGGTTCCAGGTGTATAAAATCAAGCACCTAGGCATCCAAGCTGCTTCTACAAACATTTGTGAAAGGATGAGTCGATCTCAGGAGCTTAGTGAATTCAAGTGTGGTACTGTGATAGGATGCCACCTCTGCAGTAAGTAAGTAAACTGTTAGAGGTATTATAACAAATTTGAAGCGACTGGGAACGACAGCAACTCAGCCACGAAGGGGTAGGCCATGTAAAATCACAGAGCAGGGTTAGCATATGTTAAGATACACAGAGGTCGCAACTTTCTGTAGAGTCAATAGCTACAGACCTCCAAACTTCATGTGGCCTTCAGATTAGCCCAAGAACAGTCCGTAGAGAGCTTCATGGAATGTGTTTCCATGGCCGAGCAGCTGCATCCAAGCCTTACATCACCAAGTGCAATGCAAACCATTGGATTCAGTGGTGTAAAGCATGCCACCACTGGTCTCTAGAGCAGTGGAGATGTGTTCACTGGAGTGACAAATCACACTTCACTGTCTGGAAATCTGATAAAGAGGCTGGGTTTGGCAGTTGCCAGGAGAATGGTCCTTGTCTGACTTTATTGTGGCGAGTTATGATGTGTGGTTGTTTTTTAGGAGTTGGGTGGCCCCTTAGTTCCAGTGAAAGGAACTCTTAATGCTTCAGACAATTTAATGCTCCCAACTTTGCAGGAACAGTTTTGGGATGTCCCCTTCCTGTTCCAACATAATTGCGCACCAGTATACAAAGCAAGGTCCATAAAGACCTGGATGAGTGAGTCTGATGTGGAAGAACTTGACTGTCCTGCACTGAATCCTGACCTCAACCTGATAGAACACCTTTGGGATTAATTAGAGCAGAGACTGTGAGCCAGACCTTCTTATCCATAATCAGTGTCTGACTTCACAAATACACTTCTGGAAGAATGGTCAAAAATTCCCATAAACACATTCCTAAACTTCGTGGAAAGCCTTCACAGAAAAGTTGAAGCTGTTATAGCTGCAAAGGGTGGGCCAACATCATATCGAACCCTAAGGATTAAGAATTGGATGTTACTCATATCCATTTGAAGGTGGGCAAGTGAATACTTTTGGTATTATATTATATGTTTTTGAGTGGCCCAGCCAGCGCCTAGATTTGAACTCAATTGAACATCTCTGGAGAGATCTGAAAATGGCTGAGCACCGATGATCCCCATCTAACCTGGTGGAGCTTGAGAGGGCCTGCAAATAAGAATGGGAGAAGAGGTCCTGCAAAGAAGAGTGTGCCAAGTTTGTACTGTAGCATCACACTCAAAAAAAACTTGAAGCTGTAATTGGTGCACAAGGTGCTTCAACAAAGTATTGTGCAAAGGCCGTGAATCCTTATGTACATGAGATTTTTTTCGCTTTTTTATTTTAAATAAATTTGCAAAGATTTCAAACAAGCTTCTTTCACGGGTATTGTTTGTAGATTTTTAAGGAAAAGAATTAATTGAATCAATTTTGGAATAAAGCTTTAACAAAATGTGGAAAAGGTGAAACGCTATGAATACTTTTCAGATGCACTGTAGTGTGGGTATAAGAGCAAACAAAACAAGAAACTGAAGTTTAAGCAATCTTCAAGTAACACTGGCTTACTTTAAAATCACAGGTGATGAGTGTCTCATCTGCATATTCAACAACGGTTCATTATATTAATAAAAACAGTATTGTTTTTCTAAATCCAGTAAAGCTTAAAATCTCTGCAAACAATTTGTTTTGTTTGGGAAATGCACTCATCTTGTCATAAATTCCATAGATAACTCTGAAGACTTGTAATAGAGTTAACAACGTTTAGGACAAGTATAGACGTGTTGTAGGCTAACCTTCAAACTGCCAATAGTGTTTGATCAGGTGTGTGTGTACTTGTGCTCTGCGATGGGTTGACACCTCATCCAGAGTGTACAGGACCACGCCTTGTGCCTTAAGTTACCTGGGACAGGGACTAGGCCCCATAGGATAAGCAGTATAGAGAATGGGTGGGGGGAAATCCATGGGAACTACTATTTTAAACATAGGTTTGTAATGATTAGTATTTTGTCTGCAAACAAGCAGTGGCTGAGCTACCTAAGATCAGCACGTAAGATCAGCAGACAGTGAGGGCTGGTATGTATATTTTACCTGATATTCTTAGTTTGGGACAAGGGTTCAATTTCCGCCTTTGATCTGTGCGCATGTTTTGCACATGTTTGATGAGTTTACTCGGTGTACCCGCCTCGTGGCCTAAGTCTCCTGAAATACACTGGATAAAATGGTATACAGGATACATGAGTGTTGAGTGAGTGAGTGATTATTTTGATTGCAAACAAGCAGCCAAAAGACATTGCCTCTCAGGCATCTGCTATGAATTACTGTGGTACTTTAAGGTACAAAGATGTTTAAAGTGTTTAACTAAGTGGCTGAATGCTCTCTATTTAAGATCAGCAGACAGTATATCTATTTGAGGGCTGGGTATTTATAGTTTACCTGATATGCTTAATTTGTGGTGCGGGTTCAACTACTGCCTCAGATCGGTGTGTGTGTGTGTGTGTGTGTGTGTGTGTGTGTGTGTGTGTGTGTGTGTGTGTGTGTGTGTGTGTGTGTGT
>JAQQZT010000009.1:16807515-16831372 GCA_030068275.1 Clarias platycephalus | reverse complement strand
ATATATGAAAGTCTAATGTTTATCAGTACATTACAGAAAATAATGAACTTTATCACAATATGCTAATTTTTTGAGAACGACTTGTATGTGTAAACCATCAACTTACATCTGCCCAAACTTTCCAGGCTTCCCGTGCCTTCTGTACAGTTTCTTCATATTCAGCCAGGGTAGCCTGATTACAAACAAAGATCAGAATGTATGATATTACCGTACACATATTACCTATTTACATCTTCATTACCACAAAGTATAATAGCTGATTTATGCTTCTGTGTCAAGTTAAATTTTCAAAGAGGTGCACCTCTGCAGAAATTTAACTACATATCAGACAACGAAAACCGTAACAACTGTGATTGGTCCACCTGGTAGCACTGCACTTCCAGCTTTCTCTACACTTCCATTTTTAACGTCATACTAAAGATTTCCTCAGTGTAGACTTGATGCAGTAGCATAAATATGGCTTAAGACTCACACATGAAGCTCTTTTTCAAATTCAGGGGACAGCGTTACCACTCTGAAGTGACTCAAAAGACATTCAGCCTTTCAAATACAGTATGTCTACAGTTTTGTTTTTGTTTTTTTTAAGCTCCTAAAATACAGAACAGTACAGAACTATCACCAAGTGCATGGTTATGTTACTGGTATGCATTTAAGACACCCATGCGTTCTGGAGTTCTAGGAAATGGAATATGATCATGTGTGTAGAAGTAAAGTTACCTGTCTGACTCTGGCGATGGGCTCATTGTTGGCAGGACAGTATGATGTGACCACCTAGGAGCATAGGGTAATAACCGGACATGTAAAACTCCAACAACAAATCACATTAAAAACAGGACTGCACAATTTAAACTAGAGCTGTGCTATTAAATATGCGATTGTTGATCAATTGATTCATTAAATGAATTTCTTGGGGGGGATTTAAAATCAATTCACACTTAAAAAATTTGATCAACTTGCAAACATTAAATGGTCAAAGATTCTCGAAAAAATATACCACGGCTTTTGTAAAAAAACAAAAACTACAAACTCCTCCTTTTGTGCGCTACTGTAATTGAAACACAGCCCATCTTTGATGTAACTGCACGCCATGTCCAGAAGATAAAACTATGCCATGTCCTACCCATAAATCTATGCTGCTAAGTTTGTTTTATTGCACATTTAATTTTATTTGCATGGTTAATTTAACAGTCGACTAATAGATTTAACATTGAATCAACATGTCAGCAAGTGCTATCTTTGTTAAAAAACGATGGGGATTATATTTTAATAATATAATAACATTAAAAACAACATAAGTGCTACCATTATATCAGACAATGCTTCCTCAGATAAAACTGTAATATATTTTATGCAGCAACACAGTGGCTTAGTGGTTACCACTGTTGCCTTGTGCCTAGAGGTTCGATTTCCGCCTCTGGGTCTGTGTGCGCTTAGTCTGCATGTTCCCCCCGTGCTTGGTGGGTTTTGGGCTACTTGCCGTTCCCAAATTGCCATAGAAATGTCCCCAGATATGTCCCCAGAGTGGGGAGTATCTGTAATCTGATGTGTCGGATGGCACATGGACAGACCCAATACCACCCCCAATATTGTTTACAGCACTAGGATCATTTAAAGCTATAGATTGGAGATAACGAGAAAGTAGCACGGACTTATATAACTATAAATTTGTTCGCCACCGGTAGAAAATCCTAGAAGGGTAGCAGAAATTATAGAACCCTCCAAGTAAGGAATTCACAAAGCGAGGTCCAGGCTGCATGGAGGGTCAGACGGGGGGATAATTTGTACACTGACACGTTGATGTAACTGTCTAAACACATCCACTTGATCAATCCGTGATGCCTTTGCATGGTTTGCAACACATCACACTAATAACCCCCCCTCCCCCACAGTTCGTAAATAGTTTGGTCTGTTGTGATTTTGTTGTGACTCACCAAACCCCCTGAAACTTTGGCAGGTAATGACACGCCTTCTCTCACATGTCATGTAAGAAGAGGATGAAATGTGCAAAAGTAAAAGCTCCCAAAAAAAAAAAAAAAAAAAAAAAAGGTATCCAAGATGGCATGAAAATACATTTATATAATATATAATATGCTCAGAGAGTGTCAAAAACATTTTAGGGTATTTTAGAGATGTCTAGTTGCAAAAAGATTAAAAAACAATGATTGTGCAATGCAGTGCAATTGTAGATCTAGATCATTAGTATAATGCAACTGCTAGATTTTCCACACGAGTACAGTGCACACATTTACACCTGAGACATTAGAGGAATGGATTAATCATCTCAGTTCAGCTTGTTGGTGCTTGGAGCTTCACTTCTGCTGTGCTGTCACATTACAAGCAATGATGCAACAGCTGCAGAACAAATATTACTGTTAGCCTAGGGCTTGCAAAACAATTATTAATTCATGTTAAAGCAATAATAAAGAATGCCAGGCCTGAATGGGGCCTCTGTGCACACAGTCTCTCTGATACACACACAGTATATTTAGCTCTTGTCTCCTGGTCTGATCTTCCCCTTACCTCTCCTTTACCTCCCCATGTTCCGTTATAAACGCCGTCGTTTTCCTCGCTCAGACCCAGTTCTTTCAGCCAGGAATACTTCGCCTGATTGATAAGAAGTGTAGACATGGCTGCAGTCTGCCGGAGAGTCAGAGACCAAAGTTTTTTGCGGAGTGCAATGTGGCGGACGGCAGTAAAGGCCAGGGTACGCTGCATGGCTGGAGCAATTACACACTAATGCGCATGTGCGGAACTAAAAGCCAGACACGCGCGCCGCGTGACTGAGACCAAGGTTGCCAGATACATTTTATTTTCTTAGTCTTTTGTCTTCATCTTCTTTTGTCACTCCCACCTCCTGCATTGTGAAAAACCCGTGGACCTCCTTTCGGACCTTCCTCTTTATTTTACTTAAAAAAATAAAAGATCATAGTTTTGAAAGATATACAGGTAGTTTCACTATTTTGTATCTCGGTGGAAATGAAACTTGCAGCTTGGTCCATCTTATCTTATAAACAAATGTTGGTGTTTCAGATATTTTTAGATTTCTGTACATAATTCATTTATTTTTCGTATTCTGGATACTATTCCAGAAAGGGCCGATGGACACTTTCTGGCAAATTAATGACTTTTGGAGATTCATACTGGTTCAACACCAGCTAAATGGATCTGGCAACATCGACTCCTGTACCATCATTGGTCCAAACCTCACTCTCCCACTTAATAAACCAGTAAGAATCCACTTTATAAATGTATAACCTACTAGAGCCCAAATCAATGTAAGTTATTTATAATACATGATTGTTTAAAAGATATTTAAATCATGCGAATAAAAATGTTAGGCACCAAAAAAAACTATTAGAGAAAATGAAAATAAATCAATTGTAAAATAATAATAATAATAATAATTATAATAAACTACCTTAATTTGATTAAGTGTTATGAATTTATCTTGTGGAATTATAATAACCATATTTTGATACTTACAAAAAAAGTACTAAAGCATTATAAGTACTAGCTTATATGTACATAAGCCTTCGTTCTAGCGTGTGAGTCGTGAAGCAGAGTGGCGCAGCGGAAGCGTGCTGGGCCCATAACCCAGAGGTCGATGGATCGAAACCATCCTCTGCTAACTTTTTTTTTTTTTTTTTTTCCCCTTTCATATTTTTTATCATTATTTGAACAAATAACATAAAACAGATGGATTTGTTGTATTGCGTTTCTAGACAAAATATTACTTCTGTTTTATATCGTTACAATGGTTACAATGAGGCAACTTAGTCATTATTATATTCCTATATAGTGTGTTATTTATACATGTAATGTATAATTGAAGTTATAAAAAATGTATGATTCTTTTTTTACCGAGTTATCGAGATGCGGATTAAATAAATTTAAGAGACACTGGAAAACTTAGTAATAAATATAATAACAATGGCTAAGTTGGATTGTAATTTCCTGACTAATAGGTTTACTGTATATATTCTCTTCATTAATAAATACTGTGTTACCAATTATGCTGTAAAATTAAAATTTTCTGGTTCTCTTTTAAACATTCGTATTTTTTTGTATGTAGAAAAACACTTCTATTCGTAAGATTAATATGCAGTAACAGGTTTTAGTTTAGTTTTATCCAATAAGCAGAGGAGCCCAGCAGGTGGCGGTAAGTCGCCTGCTAGCCGTCTAAAACAACAAAAAAGAATAATAAGAAGAAGTCGTTGCTCTTCAACTTCCGTCGAACTTCCGGGGGGGAGAAATGGCGGTTCACAACAACAGAGACACAATGGAGAGTCTGGAGGATGGAGAAATAAGTGGCTCTGATTCAGAGCCAGAAATGCACTCAGGTGCCCGGCAGCAGGTAAAAAAAAGTGCAGGATAAAGTTAAACGCGCACCTACCTCACAGAGACAGTGTTTTAGTGGTGTGTTTGGAGAATTGCTACCTTGTTTTGTAACGTTAGCTAGCTAACTAACGGTTCTAGCTAAGTGATCGCGTCGTTATCGGGTTAATTTAGTGCTCTAGGAGGTGCACATGAGATTGTTTTAGTAACAAACCTGCCTAGCTTAAATCACCGAAAGATGATGATGATGAGCCGGATCCAGTGATCTCATGAACTCGTGTGATTTCTGATTGAAAAACTGGTGGTTAATGTGTGTTAATTTTCCAGTTTGTAAAAAGTATTGGCACTGCACACTGTGTAGCACTTGTTGCTGTGATTGTGAGCAGGATCTGTAAAGCACTTTATCAGCTACTTTTTTCTTTTTAAAGCTTGTTGACAGATGGGCAAAGTGTATTGAAAAGCAAGCAGGTTATGTAAAAAAAAAAAAAAAATTATAATCCCCCCCCCCCCCTCATTAAAAGTTTATTAATAAATTCTACATCCAGAGTGCAAATAACTTTTGCCTTAACCTCGTATAAACTACAGGTTAGTGTTGCTTTTTACATTTAAAAGTCTGCTGTAATTCTTCTGTAGATGCCTTCTGCAGGACCGTTTTCTACACAGCACTTTCAGAGCAGAGATCGTCCCCAGGCTGCTCCATCCGTCACCAGCTACCGCAGCTCCATCGCAACCGAATCCAGCGGCAGCGACTCAGAGGAAGAGGCTGCACTGTGGAGGCGAAAGCGTCAGAAGTGCAACAACGGTCCTCCACCTGTACTTCCCACGGCTTTTGGGGGTTCCGGACGGAAAGTGAATAACGTCTGGGGCTCTGTGGTGCAGGAGCAAAACCAGGAGGCTGTCGCGGCCGAGCTCGGCATCATGGGAATGGAGGCGGGTGTCACTATGGACAGCCGCCAGTGTGAGACCTATAACTATTTACTGGCACGTAAGCTGATGGAAAAGGAGAGGCAAGAGGAGGAGCAGGGCATGGAGACCATGCTGGACAAGCAACTAGTGGAATACATGCAGCATGGAGGACCGGAAGAGAAGTGTGATGGCCATTTGAAGAGGAAGCGATCAGTCAAGGAACGACTTGGTTCTAAAGCGGAGATGGACATTGCAGGACGATATGAGATCACAGGGGACGACCCTGAAGATAAAGTGATCGATGAAATAGCACATAGGTAAGGAGACACCTTAGTTCATTTTCCACAATTTTGAACTATTTCCAAAGCTGTTTTTCACAAACAGTTAATTTTAGTGCTTATGTAAATACAGTCTAGTCTGTATTAGTCTGTCGAGATGTATTGTGTTATGACCATTTTCCTCTAATCTTCATTAAAAAGGTTGAAGGAGCCAAAGAAGGAGTTAATAGAGCGTGTTGTGAAAGTGATCGGCACAAAGAAAGCGATAGAGCTTCTGTCGGAAACAGCAACGATCGAACAAAATGGAGGTCTTTACACAGTGGTAAGGTTACCCACAGTTGGTTATTTATTTGTTTATTTTTATTTATTTTTTACTCTGACTTGTTGTTTAGCAGCAGGGGTAAATTATAGAGATGGGGGGAGTTTATTCAGTTATGTATCACAATTCTTTTGTGTGGCAATTCACTTAACGACACTAACAGAATATATAATTAAATACACTCTAAACTATTCACACAGTGCCGCATCCTGTGAATACTTCTTTTGCCATGTTTAGAATTGTAATATCAGGATGTTTATAGAATCCTGACACTTACAGAATTGTGATATTATCCCATCCCTAGTAGATGAATTCATATTGTGTAATTAACCATTATTATGATGCATATTAATTCTAAAATATTTTGTGGATTTATTCATTGCTTGACAATACACTTTTATACCTTGTTTTGAAATTATTCTGACTCTAATAATTTTTTTCCTGAGGGAATTTCTCCCAATTTCCCACTGAGCGCTACTGTGCTTGATTCTTTTTGCTTGACATTGTTTGAAATATTGATGGATAGCTCCAAAGAGTATATTTATGTGAGTTTTGTATCGATAGGATGGCAGTAGAAGGCGGACGCCTGGAGGAGTTTATCTGAACTTGCTGAAGAACACTCCTAGTATTACTCATGATCAAGTCAAGGTAAGAATGATGATGAAGGATGATTCACATGTACAGCAATATTATGTTTTATACATGAACTAAAGTAAACAGACTAAGTCTTTAGAGATTCTCTTATTTTCCACGTTGTTGCTTCCTTAAGGCTTCAGGTTGGCATTCCTTTATCATACACGTAATTTCTCATTTCTTTTATCCTGGTGCATTTTGGAGCATACTGGCCTGTAGTGCTGTTGATACACTTCATAATACTCTTTCAGATGTTGCAATTTATTAGCTAAAAGTTAGCTGAAATGCTAATGAATCACTTCCATAGACTTGCTATTGCACTTAATTTAAAAAGCATTAGTAGAGGCTTACATTCACTGTGTAAAGGCTTTTAGTGAATTAAGAGCAACAGTCAGGACAGTTACTGATATCGTCTCATATTTCTCAATAAACAGAAACATTTTTGTGTAAAATTTTGCTACTTTTTGGCCATGACTATCTTATTTTAGAGCAAAAAAACTGAATAAAAGGTGCACTTAATTTTTGTAGATAAGCACAGTGTGTGGGTGTAGACAGTGTGTCCAGGATGTATTGTATACTATTTCTATTAAGAGATGTATTGAGAGAGAGATAAAAGAGTGTTACGGAATAGATGCATCAGTCTGTACATCACAAATAATAGTTTTGCTTTTAAAGAAACATTTTCTGTCCTAGAAAATATTCTATGAAGAGAACCAGAAAGAGTATAACAGCAAGAAGGCAAACAAGAAAGCAGCCAAGCAGCGGCAAAAGTACTTAACCGCCAAGAAGATGAAGCAAGCGATCGGGACTTTGGACCTGCAGGAGCATGATGACGTTTCACGAGAAACATTTGCCAGTGACACGAATGAAGCGTTGGAGTCTCTGGAGGACGGGGGCGAGGACCAGTCTGAGTCTGCGCTGGGCACCGAGGACACTCCTGTAGTCTATGTCTCTAATGACCTGGAGGTCTTCTGATGCTGCTGGTTGTATTCCTGACTGACGGTGTGGACTGTGGACAGTTCGCTGTCACCATGTGCAGTGATTGTGGACTGAGCAGATTCAATCATATTTACAGTTATGTGTGATCGATACGGTCGTTTGTTTTCCCCCTGTTTCGTTGCCCGTCTCTCGTGCGAGGCTGGACATGGCAAGTTCTGCACCGCATGAAGATGATGAAGGTGTGCATGTGCGTGTGCTAACAAGCTCAGAAATGTTAGACTGCTTTCACACGAGGTGTTCGCTTTCCAATATACTTTGTCCATCTTCAACAACAAAGAGATTATGTTGAAAAATTATGTATTAGTCTTGTATTAAAGTTAATTAAAATAAATTCTATAGTCAGAGTGTGGATAATTTTTTTTAATGACTCTCGTAGAAAAAAAAAAAATCAACATGGACAATGGTCGTAGGATGAAAAAAAAAAAAAAAAAAGTTATACTTAGTGTGAGTGAATATGTGGTGCTTGATGACATCACCAAGTGGAAATCTTTCTTTTTGTTACAGTGTTACCAGAGGTAAGAGACATTTAAATTTTTGGTATCTGTTGTCACTGAATACCATGTCCTGTATACTGTCTCCCTGTCATTTCCAACACCTAGTGTGAAAGCAGCCTTTTTCATGACGCCTTTGATTAATAAGAGCTTTTATGCTGTATATTGTTAGCCAATTACAACAATGCACTTTTGCTTGCCGAGTAATTTCTTAATTGTTTTTGTATTAAAAAAACTGAATAGTTAAGTTCACTCCCTACCGCAAATATATTACAAAGAATATGCTTAATGGCACTTGTGTAAGTATTGACCAGTTACTTTTATGCTTAATCCAAAGCAATGCTCTGATCATCTGGTACAATCTGGTAGTAATGATGCTTCGTTATGTTGCACTTGTTCTGCCTGCTGTTAATGAGCTACGATGTTAGATTTGTATTTGTGAAAAATGAAAGCGTATTCAGATACACTAAGCTCATCCTATCAAATGAGTGTTTTGACGATGAATAAAATGTCCTTGTGTAAGGGTTATGTTTGCTACTGAATCCTTAAGCACTAATATTTTTAAATAAAGTTTTATTTAGAATCCATTTTCAAGACTCCTCGATGGATCGATTTCTCATTATTTCAAATTTGTTAATATAATATTTTTAAGAATTTGATTGTTGTCCATATTTAGAGTGACGAAGCCTGTCTGTACCCCCGATATTCCTCTGTTGTCTACTGTCACGACATATGCTATCCTATAACTAGTGTACCCAAGTGTACCTCAGCGAAGCAGTTGAGAGTTTCCTGTCTTTTGTGTTTAAAGCGCTGACTCAGTTGACCCACAGCCCTCTCTCTATCTCTCTCTCTCCCACTGAAAACTGAAAGGTCCACTTAAAGCTCAGGGCTTTGTGAAGATGACGATTCATCTAAGTATAGCTCAGTAGCCCAGTTTTTTTCCCTCTCTCTCTATTGTATCATTGTTAATCACAAAATTATGTCTGTGCAATTTAGCATGAAAAGGAAATAGCTAAATTATGGTGAGATGTGACGCTGCCTTAAAGAGCATGTTTTATACAGAAACTGTAACGTCTGTGGGATGAGAGAACCTCTTTCCCACTGGAGTAGCGCCAAAGAGCTGCACAGGCTCAACTCTGAAAAGTTGTCATGGTGACGAGGTCCAAATTCTGATGAGTTGTTATGTCAGATACTTTGGCATATAAATTATACCACAGTTATAGAAGCCCAAGGCAGTTGGTGCAAGAACACGTTTAACGCTGTCAGGGCATCTAACACTGTTGAGAGTAACACTCAGGAATTAAAGGAGCAAACTGTATTTTATTTCTTGTAATTTAGGTGGTATGAGATATGGATGTTATGCATGTATATTTTATCTTTTAAAATTATATAAGGTGCATAATGTAGTTTAATATCGATGCACCTTTAAAACGTAAATCTAGATGCTACGAAGGACGTTCCATGCCAAACCATGACTTTCTTGATTTTGCAGAATAACAGTTATAAGCGTTAAAAACTACCTTCTCTATATAATCCTCTGCAACTTTTCCTAGCATTTCGCTATTGCCTGGATACAATCAATGTAGAACATGTTGTCAGGAGGCTGAAGCCCTGATGGGTCAGGCCTCCCAGGAACTACTTCAATGGTCCAAACGTGGAAATGCCTTGGAGGACTGAACAGGGGATGTGGCAATATCTCCCAGCCGAGTTCCTGTAATGTGCATGTGGTGTGAATGACTGACTGTTTGTACCGTTCACACAGACAGATGTGTCTCTTCCACGAACTGGCAACAAGTTATTCATCGATTTCCGAGCATCAGGCGTTCCTCTCACTGAATAGTCACGGGAGTGAATGCAGTGGGTTCAGAGTCACTCAGCCGGGATCGTCATTCCTTGAAGTCTTCTGTAAATGTCAGGCGCTTTTCCCAGTTTGACTTGAAAGCCCCTCGTAATCAAACAGGTTAAAGGTTTATGCCAAAGGAACAGTACCTTTATTTCTAGTATGAAAGGGTGTGAAGTTCATTATAGTAACTTCCCAGTTTTAGTATTAATCAGCTAATCATGAAGTCTTTCTTATGCCTTTGTGTTCCTCTGGTTCTTTTTTTTTTTTTCTTCATAAACATTCTGTTGGATTAGTGACGAAACCAGTGGGTATGAGGATGTGCTGTGATGACTTGGCATCCTGTTCAGGGTGTATCCCTCCCTGCCTTTCAGCCAGTATTATACACTTGGGATCCACAGAGTTCCTGATTTGTATAAAGCAGTTACTGAAGATGTAAGAAAGAATCAATGAGTGTTCAATTTCTTATGCTCGCCTAATTTTCATGATTTGGATTAGTGTTTGCGATTAGAAATGTATCATCATGGCACTTCACATTTTGGGTAAATGTCTTCCTCAGTAGGTGTGATTGCTAACGGCGCATGTTGATGTAGGCTGTATAGGGTAATTTAGAGCGTATCCAAGGTTTTTTTTCTGGTAGGAAAAAAATCTAGCCATGTATTCATTTCTGCGAGTGTGAGCAAAAAGTAATCTGATCTGTACTTGGATTAGAAGATCAAATTTCAATAGTACTGTACATTGACTGTTTATTAAGATACAAAGACAACACACATTCACATTTAAAATCAGCAAATAAAATGACACGAATCTACAGCACAAATAACAAACAGGCAGTTACTGTAACTAAATAACCGGTTCCTGGCGTTTTAAATGAATAAGTCATCTTCTAACTATGATTGCATGGAAACCTTTACTCCCGTCAGGACCGTAAGGTAGTCGCAGGACTCCAGGTGGTGCTGTGTCTCCATTTAGCGCCCGCTTTTCACCCGGCTGACAGTGCTTGTTTTGGTTTGCGCACACCTTGTGTTTCTCTCGCAGCTCTGAACTTGTGTCCGGACTGCCCCAGGCCTTTGAGGCTAAGAGGGGGGAAATGCGAGGGCCTGGCATGGGTGCACGGACACATCTGGGGCTGGACCGTGGACTACTTGAAGGGCTGCCACACACTTGGCTGGACAAAAGGCGAGGGATGCTCAGAGGTGATGAGGAGGCGAACTCTGATTCGGAGGAGCTGCATGCTGATGAGTCGTCGCCACAGGTCTGAAGCTTTAACATGCGCTGGGGTAGGATGGAGATCCCTTTACCGTTACTTCTGTCCTCCAAACCTGCATCTGCAGCTTTCTTCTTGGAAGCTTTCCCCACCAGGAGTACCTTGATGCCACTTTCCGATTGGGACAGGTGATGGTAAGCACGTCCTGCTCCTTCCAGATCTTCATATTCCACTAGTACGCTCTCCTTAGTGAACAACTCTGGGTATCTGTAGCTGTATTTCTGAAGCTCAGGTGGAAGTTCCCTGCCAGGCCGGTTGACCCGAGCCATGGTTATGGTGCCAAATGGTTCCAGAATTGCAATAGCAGTCTCCATGGTGCTTTTGGGAGGTGTGGACGTGTCATGTGCCGTATCCTCTGACGGATTTGGTTCTGTGACGTTCCAGACCAGCAGCTGTCTGCTCGGTACCTGGAAGAGGATAGATTCTGGCACCGGCTTCATTCTACGCACTTTATTTCCCTCTTCATTTACCTCTAACGTCGATGAATGCCGGAGGGCGTGGGCTGTGACTCGCCAGTCTTTTGTAAACTGCTTCATCTGGAATCATAGTGAAAAGGGAATTATACTTTTACCTAGGTATTCCAAGAAATCATGCAAAACAAAAGAAAGCCAAGGTGGAACTTTTAATTATAATGCCATAACAGAAAGTAAAAAATCATAGGCTTACCTTTTTAAAAGAAGTCAACAACTTGATATTGACGTAACCCATCTTATTTCTTCTGACATGCTTTAAAAGGAAAGCGTCTTTAACCAAATTCTCATCAGAAAGGTAATATTCAATCTGAGAGACCATCTTTTGTATCAGATCAGCATCTGGAGCTATCCAGTCATCAAGGTCTATATCTTCATCGTTTTCATTCGACACACACAACTGTCTGAGGAGGGCAAAACAAACAGGGTGTACTTTTTAATACAAAAAAAAAATTGATGCTTCATAAGCAAAAAATCTATAAACAAGACATAGTATAAAACAACAATAGAGCTTACTTTTTATTGCTAGTGCTGTCCATCTTGTCCTCAGCTTCGATGTTTCAGTGCAGCTGGCAGCCGTACTCTTCAAACGTGCTTGTCGGTGTGAAAATGTTTAATGACAGTCCTCAGATCCTGAGTGGTCTTGTCTGCCCTCGATACTCATCTTCACTGTTATAAATCTGCTGAAAACACCCACACAGCTGAGTCTGTCATGCAGCATCGAACCAATCAATAGCGTTTACCAGAACAGTGCTGTAAACTGGTATTACCATTTGAGGACACTTCCACGCACTGACATCACAAGAGGAGACCAAAAAAAAAAAGTTACACAAAGTGATTGTGCTAAAAATAGCTATATTATGTGGTTATGTTATCGTATGTGGGATTTGGGTTGAAAATGAGCTCATCGCTGCTCTATATATATAATCTCATCTGGTATTATTTTGAATTTAACATGTTTTAGTCTAATATTATGAACAACTGATGTTCTGTCTCCAAATTGGAGTAGAAAGTGCGTGTTTAATGATTACAGCATAGCCAGTCATAATTCTACATGAATAAACAAAAAGTGCCCTCAGAAATTCCGGCTCCAAATCAAAGTCCTTGTAGTTTATTGCATCAAAGGAGAATAAACCTATGGACCTATTGTATGGTTTCCGACTATTTCAAAGAGTTTAATAATTAATTCATATCCTGGGGGTGTTTGCGAGATCATTTCAAATCATATCCTTTTATACAGTTCTGAATATTTTTCCATACACACATCTTACAACTGTCTAGGATGTCACTAACCCAAATCTGAAATATCATGCACCACTCTCACATTGTCTGTGGTATCACGTGTCTTGCCTTTTTTTTCTCCAAAGCTGTAGGTCTGGGCTGTTCAAATCCTGTTCAAATGCCCAGTTTGGAGATTTTCTTCTGCGTCAACTCAAAATCTGTTAATTGCTAGGCTGTGTGTGTGTGCGTGTGCGTGTGCGCGTGTGTTACAAACTGTGCTGAAAAATGGCCCTCCGGGACTGTATTTGTACAGCCCTGCTCTAGGTGTTAACTATCTTAAGTAGAGGATGTATCATAATCAACCTAACCACTTGTGAAGGAACTATAAGGTTATACAGTATGTATGCTGTGGTTCTAGCTATATAAGTATGTATGTACTGTATAATCTAGTTAATATTATATATCTAGAGCCATCAGCAAAACTTAACTTTCACAGCAATTTACCAACAAATACAATTAAAGAAATGACAATTCCCACTTTTTAAAATTATATTTAACATTTTGTCATTTCCACAAAAGTAATTCCCCTGAATACTTTGTAACGGCCGGATAAAAAGAGGAAGTGAAGGAAAAGAAATGTAAATTAGCTATAAACTGTTGTTCCATTTTTCCTCCATATTTAATTAATTAAACAAAGTACTGCTTTTCATGGTACAAAGTCACCTTTTTTTATCTACTTCGTCTTATTTGGAGTATATTGAATGAACTGAAGGCGGCACGATGGTGTAGTGGTTAGCACTTTCGCCTTGCACCTCCAGGGTCCGGGTTCGATTCCTGACCAGGCTTGATTACCGTCTCATCTTCACCCCTCGCTCCCACAGTCCAAAGACATTAGGTTAGGTTAATTGGTGTTCCCAAATTGGCCGTAGTGTGTGCCCTGTGATTGGCACCCTGTCCAGGGTGTACCCCTTCTCATGCCCTAAGTTTCCTGGGAGAGGCTCCAGGCCCCTTGCAACCCTGAATACAGGATAAAGCGGTATGGAAGGTGAGTGAATGAACTGAAATAGTAACACATTTGAACAAGTGCATTGGTTTCATCCTGTTTGGAATACACTGGAGTTATGGTCAAATCCATGTTACAGAAAATGTATCAACACCCTCTAGACAATCAGATTCACCATTCATGTTTAGGATTGCTGTGCATTAGATATTTCCTCAAGACGATTTTCTGAAGTAGCATGTTGACACATCTAAACTATAAAACGAAGACATTCCCTTATAGTTTTAAGTCTGCATGTTTCAGCAATGTGCAGCACTCTGTAGCTACCGTTTACTCAACATTCAATCTTTTTTTGTGTTTCTGGGGACAAAAAATGCAAGTTGTTGTCCAACCACCAAAAAAAAAAAACACAACTGGGAAGTAGTCCTAGGTCCAAATTAGGTGGACGCCCCAGTCTATTCCCTGATCATTTTAAAATATACCTGCTGGTGATCGCCTTCAGTAAAATTATCTGGATTTTTTCTTTAGAAGAAAGAATTACACTGGAGTTTTCATAATCAATGAGAACATTTTATGACCTAACTGCAATGCAAACCGGTGACATTCCATACTGGCCTCTCTCTTTTCCTTTCCTGTGCCTGTGTGTATTATTAGTCTCCACCTCAGAAGCTCCACCCAGAGTATACAGTATGAAGCTTCTCATGTCTATGTATACTTTTCTGACCATATCTTTTAGGATACTAACTTAACAGTTACACACATCATGTGTACACACTGCAGTGAATTGGTTTTTGGAGGTTTTTTTATTTTTTAACAGAATGACAATTACCATTTTAGGGAATATACTTGTAGACATTGGACTGACAAAAATTCACAGAATTCCATCTTTGAATTATTACAAAGTCAAATGATTCTGTCATTTTTAACGTTAGTGCTTCTGTGTCATGTTTATTGACAAAACATTCCAGAAGTTTGAGGTCTGACCTGCAAGACCTCTATGTACAGTATGATGTTCATTTACATGGGTAGACATGCTTATTAAAAGTAACTTACATTTATCAGTTACGGGTTAAAAGCCAGAAGTGGCAGCCTGGCAGTGCAGTGGTTTGAACTTGTGAATTTCCAAGCATAACACAATTTTATGCCATACTGTTTGTGTAAATGTTGATGTATGTGCACCGAAAATGTAACCAAGAAATAATTGGCATCACACAGTATCTTTTAGCTTGAAAATATATATTCTTCTTCTAGCAGAGCAGCTTTTGTAGCGAAATCGCACATTTAGTATGTAGCAATTACCCAGGATTGACTGGTATGTCGGTTTGGGGGCAGGTGGACCAACAATGATGACAGATACAGCTGAACCCAGAGAGAGAAAGAGAAATTGTTACTACTATTGTGTGTAACTGTGTGCATTGATTATCACACAACATTTCACAGCAGTTTAACTGTCTTATAAAAAAATATATCGTTCAGCTACAATACCATCAGAAAAAATAAATAATAAGCAAAACATAACTGGACACGCCGTTTGTTATGTTGTTTCTCTAACATTTATATTGATTTAAAAGTAGTTACAAGGATGAGCTTTAGACTTTGAAACCTTGATCAAAACCTTTTAATTTGAAATGCTGCAAATTTGTCAAATAAAGAGCTAAGCTGGATTATTCCAAGATTAATAAAGCAAATGATTTTCTAAATATGTGGCATTGCAAATACAAGCAGACTATTCATTCAAGCCATCATCATGTTTCACACCATCGGTTATTACTGATTACCCCATCCACCTTCTTCCAAGCACAACAGCAGCACAAATCCATTACGGGCAATTTGGAAACTCAGCCTACAACACAACCCTGTTGGACTACAGGGAAAAACCAGAGGACTCACCAAGCATGGTGAGAGCTCCAGGCACACAGACCAGACGCAAGATTCAAACCCCTAACCCTGGAGGTGCGAGACAACTGTTCCACCATGATTAGGCTCCTTAATCTTATCATTGCAACATACAGTGCCATGAAAAAGTATTTATCCCTTCCTGAATTGTAATTTTTTTTTTTTTTTTGCAAAGTTGTACCCTTAAATGATTCAGATCATCAAACTAATTTTAACAAAGATAACCCAAGTAAATACAATATGCAGATTTTAAATGGTGATTTAATTTATTACAGGAAAAAAGCTATCCAAACCTGCCTGGGCCTATGTGAAAAAGTAAATGTCCCCCCTTGCTAAATCATGAATGATTTTTGGAAAATTTTGTTAAATTTCACCGGCTTGATTACTGCCATACCTTTTGAATTAAGAAATCACTTACTGTAAATAGAACCTGTCTGACAAAGTGAATCATGCTAAAAGATCTCAAAAAGCTAATTCCTTTATTTCTTTTCACACCAGTGTATGCTGCAGATTAATCTTGTGGTTTATAGGCAAAGCGATTTTCCATGAAGAATACACATGAATAGTGGGTGTTATATTAGCATAGATTGGATTCGATTAAACTTTATTATCACTGTGTAAAGTATATTAAAGTACTGCACAAAGTCAATAAGATGCAGTTATATATAACACTGAGTGGCCTATTTACAATAAATAACAACGGAAGTGAATGAAGGTCATTCACTTCAGTTGTTATTTATTGTAAATAGGCCACTTAATGTTATACGGTATGTACAGGGGTGGGAGTGTTTTATGTACAGAAGGTGCAGTAGATGATAAGGATAGGGTATATATGTAATATATACTACAACTTTGCAAACATTGTGCGGTGGAGAAGACATATCAAGGAGATAACATGCTCCACACGATATGCATATGTACATATATGAATGTCTGTGTGATACAGTATATATAGAACACAGAAGTATTAAATTACAGATGGTGCATAGTGACTCAAGCACTGCAAAATAGACTGAAAGTGAGTTACAGTTTTGTCTCAGGATCAGTCTGTGGGAAACCAGTCCAGTTATTATTATTATTATTATTATTATTATTATTATTATGCATTAAAGTCGACTTCATTATACGACGTTACAAATAGCTTAAATAAAATAAGCTGAAATAACTTGGAGATGATCAAATTAAGAGACAAAATAAGTGACACAATTTGCAATAAGAAACAAAAATAAGTATTCGCCTTCTCTTTTTTTAACAGTTAACTTGAACACTTGCATTCCAAGTCAATAATCAGTAATAAATCACAGTGTATGTGTGTGATGGATGCACTTCCAGGTTTATGTAGCACGCGCTGCAGCTCGTGTTATTGGCACAATGCAAACTGCATTCCAAATAATTTGAATTTTGTCTCGGGCGCTCAGTTGCAAACGTTGGGCTGCGTCGGGATTTGTGATTGGTCTGTCTGGGTCACGTGGCCGTCGCATACTGATAAGCGGCCATATTAGTCAACCCCATTCTTTCATTCGTTTGGAACACAAAGTAAGGTATTCGCGTGAGCTTTTGCGGCTTCAATTACCCCTTTCTTCCGTTAGCTTCGGCGTCTTTCAGGTGCTGAGGGTGTTCTAGAATGGTTTAATGTTAACTTCGCGTTTCTGCGTAATTATTTAAGCTAATTTATCCTGCGTTGGGCCTTTATCTATTTATCGACCACTTGGCTGTATATATTTTTTTAAAAGCGTAGTCCTAATCGTTTTCACGTCGCGGTGCTAGCCGAAATATTTAGCAAGCTAATTCCGTCGTCGAGATAATTAATATTTTCCGACTAAAAAGCCTAAGGATATTTTTACTTTACTTTTATTCCAGCTGTTTTTTAGTTTACCATGGCGACCGCCACTTCCACCCCGGCCGGCCAGAGAATAAGCACGCGCGCGAGTACCGGCGCAGGCACTCCTCTGAGCCCCACGAGGATCACCAGGCTGCAGGAGAAAGAGGAGCTCAGCCACCTCAACGACCGCCTCGCCGTTTACATCGACAAAGTCCGGAGTCTTGAGTCTGAGAACAGCGTTCTTCACCTGAAGATTTCTGAGAAGGAGGAGGTGAGGAGCCGGGAGCTGACCGGCCTCAAGTCTCTCTATGAGAATGAGCTGGCGGACGCGCGGCGCTCTCTGGACGACACGGCTAAAGAGCGGGCCAGGCTGCAGATCGAGCTGGGAAAACTCCGAACCGAGCATGAACAACTGCTGCAGAAGTGAGTGCCGTTACTTTAACTTCAGGCTCGTGCGCGTGATTTTAATCAATGAATACAATTTCCTCCCTCGTGCTCACGACATTGTTTCAAAATGGCCCGCCATTTGTAGATGATCAGGAATGGCCGCTCAGCAGATACAAGTGTACTGTCTCACTGTATGTGCAGGAGTCTGTTCGGGACTGGAGTGACAGCGGAGTTGAAGTGAAAAGCTAGCAGTAGAGACAGGCTGTCACCCCACACTTTCAGAGCAGTTATAGAGAAAATGGGGCTGAATTTAATCTGTGTGCCTGTGATTTATTCTGCTATTTGTACACAGGCGTTATTTAATACTTTCACAGGATAACGATTACATAACTCGGTGCTCGGGTGAAGTTTGGACATTTCCAAGCGCCACACCTTTATTGGCTATGGGGGATGGGGAAAAACTACCTACAGCCTTAAGCTAGCTGGACTGGAAAGCTAACTTTAAACGAAAGAAACAAGTTCCTGACACGTGGTTTTTGGTTTTGTTTTTGTTAGTTTTTTTTTTTTTTTTTTAATCAGTGTGATTTTTTTTTTTTTTTTTTCTTTTCTTTCTTTCTTCAGGTCTTTGGTTACGTATAAACTTAAAGTGAGGACATACTAAACATTCTGCACATTAAACTTTGTGCAAGTTATACATTGTGCTTGGCTTATTTTCTGTGAATACTGATTGGGGAAAAGTGTAGCCCACTTTTTGGTGCATTACTTCAGAATTTTATCACAGTTTTGGGTTGTTTTGACCTATAAATAAACAGTGCTGTAATATCAATTGTCATAAAAAGGTGATTACACTGTTTATCCTGATAAAACACACCCCTTTTTATTTTTTTTTTATTTTTTTGTATTTTCAAGGTTGGTCATTTCAAATATTTATTTTCGTCTTAGCTGATCAAAGTCCTCTACAAGGATTAAGAAATCTAAACCAGTGCTGTTTTCAAGCTGTTGTAGTCGATGCTGAAATGTTTTCCTTTTGCATATTTGTATTTGGGGTTTCAGCAGCTTCGTGTTTAGACAGTGCCGTCGGTCATGGGTTAGAGTCAGTAGTAGGCTTGGCTTATGCGCTAATCTTTCCTGTAAATGTCTTGGAAGTTGGTCTGAGACCACTCATTACACCCTGCTTTCCTCTAATTAGCCATAGACACCAACGTATCTCGATGTTAGCAGGTTGTTTTCGTACGTCCATTTCTTTTATCGCATTAGTCTTTTATTTGCATTAGTCAGTTGTAATTCACAAGAAATCACCTGACCTGAAGAGTACTTAAACTATATAGCACCTAATTAGGTTTAGAGCTAATAATTGATTAGGTAACGGGTAAAATGTATACCCTTTCAGTTAATCCGTTTCAATTACTTTTGTATGTATCTGAGAAACCAACTACATAGTGTAAAACTCCTGTCCTGAAGCTTGAGGGCAGTGCATCAACACTTATGATTGCAGAATACCCCTTTGAAATCAACACACATCCCTTTGCGTAAATACAAAGGGCAGTAGACATCCTTGGATCAATTTTGCTCACGAATCTCGGTGCACATTGGTTAAAGTAAATTTGAGTTAGTTATATTTGAATGTGATGTCCGTTATTAATGTTTAGTAACATTTACCTCAAAGATTTTGCTTCCAGTACAATGAATGTGATGTGTAGTGCATATAGTTTACAATCTTTGTGTGTCCCTAATATGCCTAACTGTCAGGTTTATTTTGATGCATATGAAATCACAGCTAGTGGGTTTTTATTTTTATTTTTTATTGACCCATCACATAAGTAAAACAATTCAGTAAGTGGGATTAAGACCATTTTGTCTGTTCAGCTGATCATTCTGTCATGACGAACATGTCTGAGTGGAGCTTCACCAAGTGTCGAAGCCATGTGCAACTTCCTCCACCTTTAGGAAACGCCATTCATTAGATCATTAAATCAGTTGCTTGATGAACTGAAGTTTCTAAACAGCTGTTTTGTTTATAGGGTTTTATTATTTTTTATATACACCTATAACGGTTTATAATTTTTGTAGCAAGTACAGACGAGGGATGTGTACTGTTACTCAGTTTCTTAAAATACTGTCAAAGACAACTGGTAACAGTCACTATTGCATCAGTTGTTAAATCCTGTTTCCAATGTTTTTATTATTCTTGAACTACTTTTTATATTTATACATACACACACACACACACATACAACGCAGAAGCTTGGTAATCTCTAGCTCTAATAATTTGTGTTTTTATTTATTTAAGGGCTATAACCATTGACTTATTAATGATACCATAAGAGACAAAGTGTCCTGCTTCGGAGTGTGTTTGTAATCGTCTCCTCTGTTATTGGGCCATCCCCACAGTATGTTTTTCATCTATATTGGCCTTAGTAGAGCAGATATAGTAGAGTGAGTCTGGAAATGTGCCTATGAAAGTATTTTTTTTTTTTCTTTTTTTTTTTTTCTTCTGCGTTGCTACAGGAAATTCCAAGTGAATTGTGTCTTTGGAAGAATTGTGAAAATGAAAGCCATGAATGCTAGTTTTAGTACTCCCCTTTTTTTTTTTTTTCTCTCGCACCGGAGAAGGTGTATTGGCTGAATAACATAAACTGGTGTGAGAGTAAATCAGTTGATTGACGGAAACAAAAAGCACCCTCTTACCATCTGTTCCTAAAGAAGGCAGACAGACTCCCTTTATTTGCAGCACCCGGATGTGCACACGTGCTGTGCTCTCCTTAGAAGGGGGTGTGTGAGAAGGGGGAGGGGGGGTAATGGTGCTCTCTGAATACATTATTCATCTCAGATGAGCACGTTAAAATACAATGGTTAACGGATGGCGAACTCCACATCTGGATTTAGTGTGTGCCAAAAGCTTAGGAGTTTACATTAGCAGAGATTTTCCATATGGTTGCCGAAGGCACTTTTTTTTTTTTTTTTTTTGCCATGATGTCACAGAGGTTTAGATGACCGAACAGCTGTGGGTTCATGTATGTTATGGGTCTGCTGGCTAAGTCAGTTGTCCATTTCCTACTGAGATGTCCTTTTGTCCTGGTTGAACAGTGAGGATCCATTTGCTACCAAAATCATTCTGGAGTTTCATTCTGGATGCTTATAGTTGTCAGTTGGTAAGGCTGCTTCAAGTGACCATTCAGTAACAGGGGTACCTGGTTTTGAGGGAAAAACACAACACACGCAAGCAACAAGCTGTGAAAGTTTTGAGACAGTGAAATTGTTGTGAAAGTCTATGCTAGGTACTCCCTTTCTCCTCTACTTACATTAATTCCTTTGGATGATACCACACCCTCTTTTGCTCTGTAGGGCCAAAAGTTCTGAGCAGAGCGAGACAATTAACTTGAGTCATTTGTAAACCATTCCCAAGGAATTTTGATGTAAGCATGGCTAATCCCAAGATGATTTGAATCTGTGCTTAGCGCTTTTATTTAAAAAATATTTTTTTTGGCATGGTTCGCTAATCATACTTGGTGCCACAAAATGATGAGGGTGGAATGGCTTGACCTAGGCAGTCACACTTGCCCTTTTGAGTGTGTTGTAAAAATAGAGCCCTGTACAACATGAGTAGATTAGAGGGATATGAAAACATTAGATCTTCAAGAGAGAGTATTCTCTAATAAAATACTCATGTGGCTTAGTTTGAAAAAAAAAAACGTTTCGTTCACCAAATAAAAAAAGTTACTGGACAATAAAATTTCCTTGGAACCATTTTCTGAAAGGAAAATGCCCTGTAGTGCACTGTAAGGTTATACATAGAACCCTTAAGGGGTTTCTTCAGAGAAGCATTTGAAGAATCTTTATGGGACTGTGTGCAGGCACTTTGCAGCGTGCCACTGAATCAAGCCTGGTCTCTAGTTTTAGGCGCAAAATCCTGCAGGTCTTCACTGAAATAATAATAATAATAATAATCTGTCTTATGAAAAGTGCTTGTGTGGAAAAACACTAAGATGCGCAGGGTCGGTGGTTTTCAAGGACTGGAGCTGGGAACCACTGGTCTGTACCACATAATTTGCATCATCGTAAAGAGAAATTAATTCTTTGGGTTTGGTCGGATATTAATGTCTGGCGAATATGCCTTTTTAAGAAATTAATAATTTTTATTTTTTTTATTTAAGCAACGTAGTTTTAAAAAAATGACATTTGATGTATTAATAGTGTGAAAGCATGTTGGAGCACTCTGCCCACTTCCTAGCATTGAGGTTTTGGCTGTAGTTACTTTAAAAAACTTTTTTTTAAAAAAGTCTTTATCTCTATCTCGTGGTAAGCCGCAACGTGTGTATACACAGTCACACTAAGATCAATGTTTGTTAGCTTTTCAGGTCAGTCCTCTAAAATCTTAACAGGTTAGTGAAACCAATTACCAGTCATGTGCTGAGATTTGATTTCTCTGACACGATCATGTTTCATAATCTGTGGTGATTTAGTCCGGTGTTTGAGGCCCCTGAGCGGTGATCTGGCTGTAGCCTGAAAGCTGTTAAAATACCAGTGCAGGTTTGTGTTGTGTACATCTTTCATGTTTTTGATGATATACCAACATACTCGAGCCATTTCAGGCACACAAAGAAATGTGTACTAAAGCAGTGTTAATTTCATAAATGCTTAGATGTTGTTGATTTATAACGGTGGCTCTCGCAATATTGCTACGGACCTTTACAGTGGAGGCTCAGCAGTAAGGGCTCTTGATTACTGACCAAATTTTGTGAATTTGGTTCCCAGTATAGTGGCACCTCAGCATACAAATTTATGCCGAGTTCTTAAGGTAAAAATGTATATTGCAAAATTAATTTTCCGTTAGAAATAATGTAAATGCAGATAATCTGTTCTCCAAAATCTTACCAATTTCCAACACTGTAATCATATATTTATTTTCATAATCGTTGGTCCTCGAGCATAAAGCATGATTTATGCTTCTGTTCAAAGAGTACACCAAAGATCTTGCAAAGGCGCGCTTGCCCTACAGGGTACCCTGATGTGCTCCTCCCCCTAAATGAAACTATACGTCTGGTATAATTGTAACTGGTACACCTCGTAGCATCACATTTCGGTTGTCTTCCATGTTTCCATTTTTGAATCAAGTCAAAAGTTGATGGCTTCTGTCTTGTGTTGCAGTAATTCTCCAACAATCTCCACTCGGTTTCATCTGCCATTGTGTGTACGTTGTTGACGCAGACTCAATGACATGCAAACCCCACAGCCAACCAGTGGTTTGGTGGTGTAATTGCAGAGCGTCACAGACATACCAGTCCACGTATATAGGGCTACGTTCATGTTACCAGCCTGAAGTGACTTGCGTTTTTTATCTATCCATTTATCTATTTATTGGCTGTCTGAACCCAGACAAATGTGATGTTTGAATCTGACACACTTTTGTATATGGTCCTAGAGAGCAAGTATATCTGATACGTTGTCAGGTAATTTGAATAAGGACGGTCAGGTCAGATTTCATGTGACTTTTTGCCTTCGCACACGCGTAGGACACTGACGTCAGTTGGCACTGGCAGCGTGGGGATGTCGGCTAAAGAAAGGTGTCTGGCTTTCATCCTCCTTCTGGACCTTAACAAATACAGCAGACTGTATTTGTCGTCACACTCACATGTGCGTTAACAAAGATGATGGCGCGAGCAAAAATGTGTCTGGTTGCACACATGCTGTTTCAGAGGACAGACATGTCCACCTTAGAGTCAGATGCAGAAACATAAGTCGGCCAAGTCTGTTTTCCATAAAAGTTTAAATAAATTCAAATACCCCAGGTTTGTATTAATGTTCTCATAATGCATATTTTTTTGGAATAATTTTGCAAAAATTGTCTGCTTTGGTCTGAATCACGTTTCACTTATTATTATTATTATTATTATTATTATTATTATTATTATTATTATTACATACCGGATTCCAAAAAAGTTGGGACACTAAACAAATTGTGAATAAAAACTGAATGCAATGATGTGGAGATG
>JAQQZT010000009.1:16744457-16765007 GCA_030068275.1 Clarias platycephalus | reverse complement strand
TAATGCTTAACTAATAGACAAATAAGTAAATTAAAAATTAAATAAGATAAAATAAAATAAACACAACAACAATTCATGAGACACGATATGGCTCTTACACCATATATTATAACTGTAAGGCAATATCAAGCTGTTTCTTTTTATTTAGTTTAGGAAAATTTACCTTTATGATAATTTTCTACAACATTTTTAGGATGTTCCATCAGCCTTTGACCCTGCTACCTTCTTCAATACGCTGGTTTGTCTTATTTGCTTTTCAATATTTATAGTTTGTAAAATTTTGTTTGCACTGCTGAGACATGTCTCTTAAAGAACAGATTATTTTTCTTGCATCAGACTCTGAATGGTACTGTGGTACATGCTGCTCCTATTGCTTTTGTGTACGGCTCTTTTCAGCCACTGTGATCAATCTGTCCATGACACATCAGTACGTACCAACACATCACTTTCACAGCAACTCTATGATTATGTATGACTAGCTGTTTGCAAAGAAGCTCGGATCTAACCAATAGGAGAAAACAGCCTGGAAAGAACATTCAGCCTGCCTATTCAAGCAGTCAAAGTATGGTTGTGGGATGTGTTTGTGTATTCTCTCTCAGTCGCTCTCTCTCGCTCTTTCACAGGAAATGTGTTCAATCAAAAAGAAAAAGAGGAAGATACACCCTGCAGGATGAGTAACCACTTGAAAACCAGTATTGTACAATAGCAAATTCAAGTATTTCTCCATCACGTTTCTATGTCCAGAAGTAGAATTACCCACTTAAAGAAATCACAGAATAATAATTATTAAATATGATTTTTACATGGCTGCACATGGATTACACAATTTAGCACAGAAAAATTGTGCAATATGATTTAACCTCAATATGTCAACCTAATATTTTATGCTTTGTGTTATAATGTAAGAAACTGTGCTTTAAGAATATTGAAAGTTGTCAAGTTTGTTAACAGGAGGGATGGATGTGATGTTTGATGCCATGACTATCTGGAAAGACTTTCAAATGTAAAATAATGAAAAATTTCATATGTTTAATATAATTTTAGTAATATAAAAAAGTCTAGTATCAGTAATCCATAAATTGCTGCATTTCACACGAGGTTATACCAAGATCTGTCAACTTAGTTTACAGTCAAATGTACCCATATGCAAATGTACTCAAAATCAGATCTGTATTGATGCAACATTACAAGATTTTGTGAGTAAGATCTACATATCCTTAAATACCTTTTAAGTTCCTGTACTGATTATGGGTCAAAATGAATGCATTTTTATGATATACTGGACTGCTATGAAAGAACATGATAAGACATTGTTGTAATATTTTGATAGGTGCTGACAAGTGGGAGGCTATGAAAACAGTTGTGTGGGAGCTAACAAAAAATTTCCAATGAGATAGCAGCTATAGTATGGAATTGTACATGTAAAATGGTAAACTCATCAAATTAGGCGCAACGCAGAAACTAAACAGGAATTCGCAAAGGTCATTATAAAAGTGCAGCCTTCAGCAAATTTTTTGTTCAAATGTCAGATTTCTAAAACATAGGAATCTGTGATTCTAACTTTTATGAATTCAGTGTTTCATACTATTGTTTTCGATGGAAAATTAACTTATTTTAAAATTCATGAGAACAAGAATACAAGAGTACATCACGTAGCTGTCAAACAGAGCATTTCCACTTAAAGTAATGTTTACTTTAAATTCCTGTCATTGTTATTACAATTGTAATATTGTCATATTCCATTACACTCAATCATATATAATTCAGGAACACTACAGTATGTGTATTACGCATGTTTACATTATAACAGCAAGAAAGGCCTATGGAAATTGTAATACTGAAACTGATACCTTTGATATTAGATGTAACTCAGTGTTTATAAGTGCCTTAGAAGGACTGTTTCCATTTACATTGGCTGTTTTTTCAGAGCAAGAAAGCAAGACGATACATATTTTAAAAACAACAGGTATCACAACCACCTGAATGCTGGTATCCTAACAAGCATTTTCTCAAATTAAACTTTTTATTTAAATTTCTTTATATGAAAGAGGATAGGTTTAATTTTATATGCTAGGTTTAAAACTCTTGTCTTTTGATGATATTATTAAAACATTAATTGCGCCGTGTAGCTCTTAAGAGAAAAAAAAATGTTTTGGGGAAAATTCCTGATGAACAAATAAAACAGAAAACAGATAAAGTTTTAATGATACGCTAAAGCACCATTCGCAACATTTGACGTATTCTGACAGTATAGGTTTTTACACTTCAGAATCCATCCTTCTATTTCTATCAGTAATCACAACATCAATAAACACCTGTAATACAGTTTGATTGGCAGCCATACACTCCCATGTCATAAGCATGATACAAAACATACCACATGGAGACACCACCATGTTTGAAAATTTATGTATGTATATTTTGTATCATAAGTCCTTCCTTTCCTTCTCCATGTTCTTGTCTTCCAATTATTAGAGAACAAGTTACTGGTGTATCTGTACAAAGAATCTTGCATCAGGACTGGGCAGGGTTTTTAGGTGTTTTCTAGCATATCTAATCTGTCCTTTCTGCTCCTGAGTGCTACCAGTTGCTTGCTTCTTCAGATAAACCTTCAGTAGTAACATTCTCAAAGGCGTCTCATGGATGTAGATAATGATAAGCCTTCCTCCTCCTTAGTGTTCTTGGCTGGCCTAGATGATGTAAAGGGTTTTTTTTTTTTTTCCACCAAAGACATAATTCTTTAATCATCCACTTTAATTGTCTTACATAATCTTCCAAGCCTTTTGATTTTGCTAACCAATGCATTCCTTCTTGTTAAATTAAAGCTGAAAGACTACAATGAACTACAATCTATTGTGGTGGTGTACAAAGAACAAATTGTAAAAACTGTATCATGAATGACAAGGATGCATTTCTAACACAAGTAGTGAAGTAATTCATGTTGAACGTTGTACATGTTCCCTTCAAGTTAGGCAATATCTGAGTTGCAGAAACTACTCATCATCCATAGCAGTTTTCTGGAATTAATGCTGCAGCCACGTCATTCACAAGAGTTTCACATAAATTCATGCAAAGTGGGCATGTTTTAACATGATTAAATGTTAATGGGTAATGAGAATTTATAGAATGTCAGTTTCACTTATGGTTTCCTAACTAGTGTATGCTTGAGGCTGTGCATATACTGTAGGGCACTAGTTCCCTGGTGCTCAGTAACTGATTGAGGAAATGAGGAAATATCCAAGCAGCTGACAGCAGCAGCAGCCGCAGAAATGCACGAGCTTCCTGAACAAATGGGGCATACCAAGGGCAATTAAAATGCAATATTGATGAAGTGTTATTATAAATATAGAAAGAAAGAGTGTTGCACAGTTGGTGCACATTGGCTGAAGTTAAATTCTGGATTCGAGGTGGAAACCTTTTTTTCCCTTTTAAAATATATACTTAGATATTTTTTTAAATGATGAACAGCCTATTTATGGCGGTCTATGTTAAGTTGGCATAACGTATAGCTAAGTAGTTGCCTTTATAACTCGCATTTAATGAAATCTTCCTGATTAGTCCTCTTTTCTTTAATTATTCTTTGATTAAGTTCCATAACCCATGCACTTCGGCGAATATCTTTCATCCTGACAATTTAAACAGTCAACTAAGTGAAGGTTTTATGACTTACCGTAATAACTGCTCGATGCTCAACGCGTTTAAGTCCTCAGTGATGACATTGCTGTCCTGAAACTGAAAGATAAAGCAGACTAGACTTCTCACTGTGCAGCCGCTGACGGCTCGCGCTCCAGCTCAGCTGTTCAGTGCACGCCTCTGCTGACGCGAAGGCATTTCATATGACCGCTTCACAGCCAATCACATTCCTCCTAGCACAAACACGGTAGCCAATGGGAGCGCATTGGAAAGAGACAGTGCGCTCGCGCGGGTTTGTGGAAGGCCTGCGAGATCTTTCATTTAACGTTGTCCTCAGGTTTCTCCAGATAATGAATGAATTATTATTGTTGTGGGTGTGTTTTTGGGTGATCAGATTTCTACAGAACATTTAAGTTAAAAACCCATGCACACGATTATACTGAAATTAAAATGATCTCAATTTTGATCTCAAAACATCTGCTCAATCATCCCCCCTCTGTCATGCTTTGTTTTGTTGTACAAAATCCTGTATTTCCTTCATATTTCTCTTGAATTAATTCATCCTGGGTGGTGTAGTGATTAGCATTGTGGCCTCACACCCCAGGGTCGAGGGTTCAATTCCTGCATCAGGTTTGTGTGCATGGAGTTTGCATGTTCTCCTCATGCTTGGTGGGTTTCCTTCCACAGTCCAAAGATTTTGTATGTACCCCGGCCTTGTGCCCAAAGTCTCCTGGGATAGGCTCCTAGCCACCTGAGATCCAGTAACAGGATGAGCGTTATAGAAGATGAATTAATAAGCTTCCCTCTAATCCACATGCTGCGCTCAAGCAGTTCCCAACCACTGTTTGCATGTGCAAGGTATACAGGGATGATCATGTGTATATGTGTGTGGAGTTAAACTCAAATAAGAATGTGTGCTGTTGTACTTGTGTGAAATATATATTTAAATGTAATAGCCTATATGAAACTTAAATATGAGTAAAAATTTACACTATATATTTATTTATATAATTTACCATATTTCGTTCTTCCCCTAACTGTGATCATAAAGTCTGAAGTACACAATTGTAGAGAATGTCTTTGTATGATGTAGAATTTCCCTTCAACGAAGCTGAGAGACCCAAACCTGTTCCGGGAATAACAACATCCCAATGCACAAAGTGAGGTTTATAAAGAAATGGTTTGCCAAGGCTGGAATAATAATAATAATAAAAAAAAATCTGCAAAGAGCCCTGACCTCAACTCTACTGAACTCCTCTGGAATGGAAAACTGGTAATTGGAACCACGACTGTACCACAGGTCTCTTCACCCACCATCAGTGCCTGAGCAAATCCCCTCAGGCATGCTCCTAAAGCTAGTGAAAAGCTTTACCAGTGGAGTGGAGGCTGTTACAGTAGAAAAAGAGGAACACATATGGAATGGGATCGTCAACAATGGTCAGGTTTTGAACATGACCTGCTCATTTAAAATTCCAGTGACATTCTTCTGTTTGCTTTGCTGTATTATGCGGATGCAATTATAAGTGGCAAATCTTTTTCAGGCTTTCAGTTTCAAAATTTCAACTGGACCTATCAGCATGCAATCCAAAACATAGTCCCAGATGCAGAATAAACAGAAACGTTGCACAAAATGTAAGGCAAATTTTACATGTTAACAGGTCTGTGTTTGACATGTAAACACAATTGTTTGATCCTACTGTATGATTCAGTACCTACTTGGAAAACAATGTGAAACTGTTAAGCTAAGCTGGTAAACATGAGAAGTGTGTACAGAAAATTTAGGAGGTTAATAACTTTCTTTTGACTGCTCCTGTCAAGGGGTTGCCACATCAGACCATCTGATCCATGCACACAACTTGGCACAGGATGCCCTTCCCATTTTTCTAACTGGGCTTGGGACCGGCACTGCATGATCTGAAACTCAAATCAACAACCTAGAGCCTTAGTCACCTGATCCACCATTTCCCCAATAATTAGGAGATTATTAATGTATATTATTGTGGGTATACACATTTTGACCACAATGGCCTTCCATTTGCATCTCCTACTGGTTCATTGAACCAGCACCTCCATTAGCTTCACAATTTACCACGACCAAAAGGTTTTCCAGGTAGGTACTGTTAAATAGTTGCACAAAGATTCTTTGAAAAACATATGGGGTATCAGGTCAGGAAATATATATGCTTCAGAGACAAGTCAAATTACACATACAAAAATATAAATATGAAAAATTACAGAAGATTTAAGTTTTCAACGATTTAGTGTGGTCCAAAAATCTGAGAGCACACTGAAACTCCTGAAATTTTTCTTTTAAAATACAAAATAAGCTAAATATTCCATGTTAACAGTTAGTCCATGTTAACTGTTTTGTGCAAAAGGTCAGATTTTCCTTATGCCTCAATTTCATTCAATGAAGTATGTATTCATACAACTCTCATATAGATTTGATCTAAAATGTATTAAAAACTTTAAACAAACTTGTAGGGTCCACAAAAAAATTAAAAAATTAAAAAATAGGACAATAGCAAATACTAAGAATCTCTGAAATTCACTTTCACGGTTCATTTCAACAGTTAATTGACAATAGTTGTTGGCAATGATATAATTTGTATTATATAACAGTTAGTTTAGATCTGTTTGGACAAAAGACATTCTACGAGTGGTAATAATGGATAATAACACTATTGGGAAATTTAACTATATGTATCACTCTGTGTCCCCAAGTGTTCTAACATTTATTAACTAAGCTAACTGTCGGTCGTCAACATGGTTGAAAAAAGTTATTAAGGTCTGCAGTCCTTTGAGCAGCTACCTGCCAAAACCCACATTCAAAACCAGGCATGGAAGCATTTCAGCAAGAAAAAACCTCTGATAATGTTATGTCATCTTAAACAACACTTTTAAATGCTTCTAAGTCATATTTCCACATTATCTTCTTTTAACACTATCTGGAATTCAAACATGGAACCTGGAACTAGCTGATATCCTAAAGCAGAATAAGTGGAAATATAAAGAGAAACTTACATTACTGTCCACCACCTTTATGGTTTATTTTTTAACATACAGTACAGTAGTACTGGTAAGATTGTACAACTTCAGTTTGGGTCAAAAATTCTCCTCTATCTGATCATGGTGGGTCTTAGTACAACAGCATATAACTTTTTTTTTTTTACTGTGCATTATTTATTTAACAACAAAATAGGCAATACCCCTTACTGCTTTCACAGGATTTATGATGAGGGTATTGCAACCAGGTATTGCTAATCATCAGCCCTTGATTAACTGAAAAGTTTTGGGAGACCTCATACCCACTGTCAAGCATGGTGGTGAAAGGTGGTTAAGGCAAATGTGAGGCAGCTAAAGTTTGATCAAAACCTGGGTCACGCAACATGACAATCTTTCAAAGCACACCAGTAAATCGACATGAATGGCTAAAAAAAAAAAAGAATCAAGGTTTTGTAGTGGGCTTGTAAATGTCCAGAACTCAACCCAATTGAAATGCTGTGGTGGGACCTTAAGAAATAAGCAAATGCCCAAAAACCTCAATGCACTGAAGCAATGTTGTAAAGAAGAATGGGCCGAAATTCCTCCACAATAATACGAGAGAGTGAGGAAGTCATAAAGGAAAAGATTCCTTTTAAGTTATTGCTGCTAAAGGGGGATCTCCAAGCTATTGAATAATGTGAATATTTAGCATTGCCCACAAGTTTGTTTATTTTTCCTTTTTGTCTTCATTTTTGATACATAAATAATGACATGGCGTAAAAAGTTATAAGTTGCTTGTTTGAGGTTGGGTTTGCTTAAGACCCACCATGAGCAAATTATTTTTAATTATGTTTTTACACAAAAACAAACACAGATTTATAAAACGGCGTTCTAATTTTTGAACCAAATAAGGAAAGATATGTGGGGGTGAGGCAAAACTAATTGTTGGCAAAGCAACTAAACAAACAAATCATAACCCGTTTGTAATCATGATATTTGTGGAACTGTGGAAATGAATATCAGCATGGCTGTGATGCGGCTGTAGTCACTAGTGTGATATTGCTTAAATGCAATTTGGTAAAGACAATTAGAAAAAGAATGCAAAAAAGAAGCATTTTCACTTTTTTTTATACAACAACAGGGCAACCATGCCTTTGCCAGCATCTACAACTTAATATTATATATTTCATAACAATGATATATTTTACTATATGAAAAAAATTACCAATCAAGCACAAGAACTGAGGCAAATCAAGTATATCTCTTACATCTCACCAAAACTTTTCACAGTATATTACAGGGTTAGGTCACATTTGAACATAATTATACTGGTTCTTTATCTAATTTGGCCAGCCGCTTTTCCAGAACTGCTGTGTTTACACGATGCATCATCAAAAACTGTCCATTAAGATGAAACACTGGGACGTCATACTTGTATCTGTCATACCACACTGTGTTTTCAGGAAGAGTAATGTCCACCTCCTGCAATACAAACTTAACATGGATAAAAACTGATGTAGAATTGTACATAATTGTAAAAATGTGCTGAAATGTGTTCCTAGCTTAAAAGAACAGTGATAATGTCTTACCCTCTGTCTATATGGTTCAAGTATTTCTTTTGCTTCATCACACAAGGGACATGGATCCTGTCAAAACAATTGGTAAAAACCCTATAATTGATTGTTGTAGCACAAATCAGATATAGTCAATATAGTCATAATGACTTTTGCATATTTACCTTTGTGAAGAGAGTTAAAATTGGCAAAGACCTCTGCGAACAGGAACTTCTGATGATTTGAGGAGGAGTCTTTATTTGGTGCAGAACTTTTGGAAGTAGTCTAAGCATGTCTGCAAAATAAATCAGATGAATAATTAGGCCAACGGAAATATATTTTTATAATATTAGCAAGCAAAGTGAGCATCTATATTATAGCTGTGCTAAGCATATGTTGATTGTTCTCACTTGTGAAGTTTACTTGGTAAACACTTGGTAAAGAAAATTGAGCCACACAAAAGGTGTGCCATACTGCTGAATATGGTATAAAATGAGATAGGGGTGGGTTTTTTTTGTTTTCTTCTCAGGTAGCACCTGTTTCATATTATTTACACAATAGAAATTCAGTAGTCTTATTGCTTACTCTGCTTAGGAATACATGCTCGAGAGCCTCAAATGATTTAAACTTTCTGAACCATCACTGGACACGGGCAAGGATAGTTTAAGGTTATGTTTTATCCCCCTGTAATTACTCAGTGCAACTATAACATCCAAGTGAAAGATAAAACACCATGTCATAAAAAACAATAAAACAATAAAAACAGAATCACTGATATGGAAAAGGAGCACCCCCTTCTAAAAATCCAAATCAGGTGATCAAATTCTCAATGGCACTCAAAGCCACTTGACTTTCAACTGTGATCAACTGTGGCCATTTTAATTAGCTCAGCATGAAAAGTGAATGAAAATTTCAGTCCCTTGTAGTGCAACTGAAGCAAACAATCAACTATTGGTGGCAAGGCACCGTCCAAAGATTTCTGGGATAAAGTTGTGCACAGGAAATTAATACAAAGATAATTTCAAAGGCTTGTCGCTTATCACTGCTTAGAAGCAGAGAGAAGTTTATAATTAAGAAGTTGAAGGTATTTGGTACAACGCAGACCCTCCCTCGATCGAAATGTCACTCCAAATTGGATGAAAGAAAGAACCAGATGGAAACTGGTCAGAGAGGCTACCAAGAGGCCTACAGCAACTCTGAAGCAGTTGCAGCAATTTATGAAAAAAGTGGTAATTGTGTGTAGGTGATAATATTAAAGGTTTGGGAGGGTTGCAAGAAAAAAAGCATGAGCTTTGCAAAAAGATTATGAGAACACATGGTAAAAGGTGTTATGATCAGATGAGTCTTAAATTTATAATTATTTATTTTTAATTTTATATATACTGAGGGGGAACTGTAAGATCTGTTCCCCTAATGTTTCAGCAACAAACAACAGACATTCCACTAACGGTAGAGAGACAAACATTAAGCAGTTGCGAGTGCAATCACAGAAACTTCCAGGTCGTAACTGAATTCTAAACCTACAGTGAAAGTAAAATGTACATGTACTTTCTATGAACTATAACACTTTCATCTTTTGGAAATCGGATAAGATTTATGAATGGCATCAGCTTGCAATACGTGTAAGAAGCATAATTTTAACACCGCATTGTGACCAACAAAATCAAAACATTGGTGTTTTTTTTTAAAGACAATGTGATGTACACTATTTGTAAGTTTAAGCAAGATCAAACCACGTCGCTGACTTGATTGGATTGATTATCGCTCACCTTAAGAACACACGGGCATGTGCCGGACACGAGGGGCGTGGCTTGCTACAGAAACAGCACTTCCTGTTAGAAGTTAGAAGCTCATTGGGCGGCATAGCTGGCAATCATCTTCCTAACTCAGAATAAAAGTCCTTCTGCATTTAATAAGAACGTTACCATTTAACAACTAATAATTCATGTGTTATAACTATATATTAATCTTTCCCTGTTTAATGTAATTGAGGCTGTTCAAGGTGAAATACGTGGTCGTAAATGCGCCCTTGGTTTTGACGTACAGTAATAAACATTAACATCAAGCGCCATCTAGCGTCACAGACTGGTAATGTACAGGTAAAGGTACTGACCCTAAACATGTGAAAAGGATTACACTCTTTTCTCATGTTAAACTATTAATTTGTGTGCCAGTCACATGAGTCACATGCTGTTATAGACCTAAGGCCTAATCCTTTCGTTCTGATTGTGGTTCGCCCAGTTGGTTCATGATGTACGTATAGCCACATTTTTAATGGTATGATGATGGCTTAGAGACAATTATTAAATCATTTATTTTTATTATAGCTTTAAGGGAACAATTAAACTATTTGTCTAATCATTGACGCCTCACTATTCATCACTTGCGTTTTATAATTAGGCCTTGGTAATATGGTGGCTTAGTGGTTAGCACTTTCGCCTTGCACCTCCAGGGTCTGGGTTTGATTCCTGCTCTAGGTCTGTGTGTATGGAGTTTATCTGTTCTCTTTATGCTTGGTGGGTTCCCTACAGGTGCTTCTTTCCTCCCACAGTCCAAAAACATACAGACTAGGTGTTTCCTGTAGTATATGTACCATGCCTCATGCCCTAAGACCCCTGGGACAGGCTCCGAGCCCCCTTTAGCCTTGTACTCTGGAGAAAGCAGTATAGCATTGAGGAATATGTTACTTTTAGGAAGTTGCATGTTAATGAAATTCATTTAAATTCAATTTGTATAGAGCTTTTACCAAAAGTCACTGTAAGATAACAGCTTTTAAGGAAGGCACATTTATTTTCAGATACCTAATGAGCAAGCAAAAGGAACCGTACAGAGAACTGAGTTAAAGGGAACCCATTCTCCTATAGGTGTTATCAAATAGTATGATTATACATATCACAACTATTCAACACTTCTGTGCTAGAAAATCAAAAAGTGTGTTGAAATAATCTTTAGTATGGGCTTCATAGCTTCTAAGCAGAGGAATAACTGTGATGGCTGGTCAGGAGCCACAGCAGTAGAAATGTGTCAGGATGACACATTTCTGATAATGTATTTAACACCTGACATCTGTGTCTTAAAATAAGAATGGATTGTTTTTGTTTTTGTTGCTACTTAATTGCCTAATGCAATATGTGTTACTTCATTGTTTTGAAAGAATCCAATATTGTTCTAGAATGTGGAAAATAAATCTCTTAAAAAAAAAAAAACAATCATTGATTCAGAAGGTGTGTCCAGTTGGTTGACACATTGTTTGATTGGTACTGTATCTTATCCATTTTTTTTTGGATGGAAGGAAATCAGACAACCTGGAGAGACCTAACATAAGGAGAAGAGCCAAAACTCCACACAGAACACAACCAGATCTTAGGATCAGGCCTACATTTCTATTACCAAACATGGAAGAAGTAAACATTTATTTCATACAAAATAAACACCCATAATTTAGTGATAAAATGTATGCACCAAAATCTGTTGCCATTACTTTGAATACTGTTTGTTTACTTCTTTACAAATTTGAATAGACCATTCTTAGACCCATCTTAAATCATAACAAAGAAATAAAACTTCCGAAGAAAATTTTATTTTAAAAAGATGCCTGATTGTTAGTCAATCTGAAGGTAGACAGATAGCTAGGAATCTTGCAGTTCCTCTTTCTACAATTAACATATTATATACTGTATTATTATATTATATAGTTATATTTCAGTTTATTTAAAAAATGGTAAAAGATCAACAATGTTACAACTTGGTCATTCATGTTTTTGTAAAAAACCTCAAAAGTGGCAGAAAGATTCCAAATTAGCCCAAGAACTGCAACAAATCCTCTTAATCAGCGTGGTTACTATTGATATGCAGCCAGGTGGAAGCCCAGGAAAAAGTAAATAAAAGGTTGATGTATATTTATTTTTCTATATCTACTGTATGTACAATACTTTCACACCACTTGGTCCAATGGTTGTTCCATCAAAATAAATGTTCATTTTATTTGTCACACTGAGGACCATCCACAGAATGAAATGCAATGAAATGCTTATACAACTGTTCATGACATAAAAAATAATGGACTGAAAGAATGTAAACATTTGTGGTAAATGTACAAATTTACAACTGACAATTTACAAAGTTGCAATCGAAAAAAACAATAAAAATAGAAAAATTTGAAATGTTTAAGGTGCAGAATGTGAATGTGCAAAAATGTTCATACAGCATTTATGTATGAGAGCAGCAGTATGAGTGGAACATGAGGTATGGAATGAAGAGGTGTGTGTGTGTGTGTGTGTGTGTGTGCACCAATGTTACTGTCCATGTTTGAGGCAAGATATGTGCTGCATATGAGCAAATCTTTGTTATGAATTCAACATTAGTTCATTAGTACGCTCCGAAATGTGTGCCAACTTCATGTTAACTGCCAAAATCCACCAAAAAATAAAGGCTGATTGATCCAACACTAGGTGTCGCCATTTGTCTTTATTTGATATCAAACGTCCATATATTTGATTTGTTTTGTATTCTGTCAAATCTCCATAAAGTGTATTTACAAATTCACAAAAGTCATTTGCTAAATCCCTACAAATGTATAAAAAGTTGTTTCATTGTTTTATTCTTGTGTTTAAAGAAAATAAACATATTCCCTTGGCACGTGGATTAAATGAAATTTGGTGCAGTTTATAACTCTTAAATTTGGTTAAATAATGTATTTAGGCAGTGATAACGTGTTTTCACTTTGGTTTAATAACATATGGCTGAAAAGTTGAACACTATGAGTACTTAAGGTGGCTGTTTTGCTCTCAGTTGTCCGAGCTGAAGTGGTTCTCCTCCTCTGTGTTGCTATGCTAATCATCCTGAGCCCTGAGCTCCAAACTGCACCGCACGCGCTCTGTCCCGTCACAACTTCGGAGAAGATGCGCGCGCGACTCGTGTGTTTCTGAATCTCGTCCTTCTCTCATCGCCGTGTCTCACTGTGATACCTCCTGACCTCGGCACAAACCTGTGCAAATCGAGTTTCGTGTACAGTTAAGAATCAGTTTACGGAAATTTTCATCTTAGAAACTTTTATCCTCAAAGCGGATCCATGCGTTTGGACCGAGTCGGTACTTGTGCGTAGAACTGGTAAGATCTCACTCGGCTTTAATCAGTGTGTTTCATATTGCAATGATTTTAAACGTGTTGTCTGGTCATAAGGTTGGTTGTTTTAAAGATGCATGAAAACCTGAAAGCTTTAGTCGATTTCCCTGATTTGCAGGTGTCTAAAATGTTTAGAAATTATGTTTATTTATTTATTTATTTATTTATTTATTTATTATTGATTCATGATTGAAGTTTGCAGAAAGTAAAAAAAATAAAATAAAAAATTCAATCACATTTGGGAAGTATTTGAGTAAGTTTTTTTTTTTTTTTTTTACATTTAAAGTCAACTAAAATAGCAAATAGGTTTTTAAAAAATCACAGTCTTTAATGTTTTATTATAATTTTATTATTATATCTTTATGAAACATAAAGTAGACATAAACTTAACTTTTTATTTTTATTCCGTATAAACATATTGAATGTTAAAAGTTGTAAATGATAAAAGTGTTGCTGGAGTCATATTAAAGTGATGATGATGATGATGATGATTATTGTTATCATAATAAGTTTAATGCTTGCTAGAATGTTCTTGGAGGCATCTGAAGGTTTGGACTGGTGACAACACCTGAAAGATCTTCCAGGAACCTTTTGTTTTTGCTCATTTTATTAGTGCATCACATTCTGTGATTCTCAGTTGCATTGAACGTGTTTCACTCAATTTCAATGCTATCCTGTTTCTTTAAAAAAAATACTGTGTATTAAAAATAATACTCTTGTCAGCATTTAACATCTCCACTAAATAATTTATTACTTCATCCTGCATTGCTTGTTTTCTCCAGTGAAGCCTGTTACTAGTTTACATTTGGAAATGTTCCCTTCTGCACCTTGTCACAGCCTATAATATAAATACTGTAAAATTCAGAGCAAAGATGTGTGACACATCAGGGAGTTAAGCGATGCCACTCCGTCCTGTAGGGCAGAACTGTTTACATGCAGGAAGTGTTTGCCAGTGCCCTTAGGGTTTGGCACTAGAAGTGAAGAGCTCCTGCTGTGGTGCGCTTTGTCCCTCTGTGGGATCCACAGTCATGTGACCGATTTGAATGGCGAAGCGGACTGTCTGTCCACAGGCGAAAGCTCACGCTGGCTGATAATACATCATGCACTCATGAGTGTGTCATTGGTAGGAAGAAAGACTGATAAAACCGCTCATGCTGCATGTTAAAAAATACGATACGTGTTCATGTCAAGACATCAGTGCTTACAGTGCAGCCATGAGCATCATACGGTTATTCTAAGCATGGACGTTTTTGGAAAAACAAAAGTGGTGCAATTTTCTAACCAAGTGCATTTAAAGAAATGTACTAAACAATGTGGCGACATGATCATTCATCAAGAGTCAGTGCGTTCTTTAATCAGCTCCATCTGCTTCCTTTCAGCTTGAATCAGAAGTTTTTATGTCTGCTTTGCAAAAGCTCCATTTGTTTGCGTTGAGTATAGGATCGCTCGACTGATTTGATTTGTATTCAGTACTACAGTACTAGACATATTGTTGACAACATGGATAGACTGATGTTTGTAAAGGAATTTGAACAACTGCATTATGTTGTCAACATAAGAAGAGGAACACAATGAAAAATATATAATGAATATGACAGTACATAGCGTATACAGTACAGCTGCTAACGACTGCTTCCTGTCTTATGAATGGTGCTTGTGATAGGATGTCGTGTTTTTGTTGTTACATCTTGACCAATGGTGTTTTATTATTGTAGTATGATGCTTGTTTTTGGGAGTGGTAAGTTGTTCCAGATGCTTGCAATAAAAAACAGGATTATTCCATGGTATAATTAAAGGGCTTACCATCATGGCGCTTCAGTTTACCATCTTCTGGTAGATAAAAATATTCCAAACCATTGCAATTGGTTTCATTTTGTTTGCTTCTTCTTCTTTTTTTAATCTGTGGAATTCTACTCAAATCGCTTCCCTTAGCAGGAATAATATTACCGAAAAATGTGTCTTTCTCGAGATCAGAGAATTGTCAGTTAGAGCCTTATAATTATAAGATGTGTGAAGTTCTATTGAGTGACCATGGACAGCTGTGAATAGCATGGAATGCAGTGCATGCCAACTCAACTGGTTTCACTTCGTTCACACACAGTTTTGGATCTGAAAAATCAGCAGAATTTTGTTGTCTCTTTAACTTCACAAAGACAGATGTGTTTTGCGAGTACTCAGTGGGAACGGCTCACAGAGATGCAGTTTGACTGACAGGCACACATTGCTGCATTTACTGGCTGCTTTAGTGAACGGTGTGGGAATTCAGCAACCTCCAGTGCCATAGAAATGCAGAGCTCTGCCCTGGTTCTCTCACTGGATCCAAAAAAAAAAAAAAGTTTAGGCTTTGTTGGTTTTATGCTTCGCTGGTGTTACAGGGATGAGTTTTAGGCTGTATAAATACCGTTAAACCACACTCTGGTACTCTCTCAAGAAAAGTCTGAATTACTTCCTGACTGCTGTCATTGACTGTCCCAACACAGCGGCTTAAAAATAAAACTTAATCCGCCTAAATTCAATCTTCAAAGCAAACCATAAAACCATGGAAGGATGATTATTATGCCCTCTTTAAATCTTTTCAAATCTTTTCAAAAGGTGATATAAACTAGGTTTACAACTAGATAAAAAGTCTGATCAAATTCATAAATACCCAAATAACCATTTCAGCTATGATATATGTATTGCACGATGATGCAAAACTGCAAAATGTAAAGCACAAGAAACTGTGCATCATCCTGTCCATATTTTGTTATGATTATGGATTATATATGGTACTGTGCAAAATGATTGGGATACCCCTCATTTTTTAAAATTTTACTTTTAAAGAGTCAGACTTGTTGTATCAAGTTTGTTGGCAAGTTTTTGCCTCTCATTTTAACTCCCTGTACCTGATCAGTTTCAGAGGAATGTTTTTTACTTTTGTTAATCCACACAGTGACCTATGAATCATTGAACCATAAAGTACCATCTAACCCAAGGCATGAACCAGTGAGAAACAGGTGCAGATGATGCCATGATCACGCTGAGTGGTTGAAATAGATGAGAGGGGAAATGAGGTTGCTGCTAAGGTTTTTACATAAACACCTAATTACAAAAGTAATTTTATGTTTACGCAGTTCAATATAATTGTGTGAATTTCATCTGTTTAATCTACATCATTTAATTACATTTAGTATGAAGAAATACAGTACAAGGTGCCTCAAGACTTTTGCACAGTGCTGAAATATGTATCTGTAATAAAAAACAGCCTGTCTTTTTTTTTTTTTTTTTTTTTTGTAAAGCACTCCAATTGCTAAAGTAGTATATATCTTTACTTTTGATGATGAAGTCACTATTGTAATGGAAACATCTTATAGGAAAAACAAAGTGGTCATTTCTGAGCAACTCACTCATAATACTCTCGAGTAATTAAAATTTCTGGCTAAATTGGTTGTTACAGTATATCATAAGAACATGACACCCAAAATATTCACTAAGTGCTGCTCTATTATTTTTCTGCCCAGAATGATGCTTCTTGATTAGTATTCGATTGGATTACCACGTTATATTTAAGAATTCAACTATATACATACATTTCACTGATAATTACTTTTGTGACGTCTGTATGAGGGTCTGTATGTCATGTCAACCTTTGTCTTTTTTAGTTTCTTCTTCTTTGTCATCTTTTCAATGACGTTAATGAGGATTCCAGCAATAAGGGATAATATTGATTACTATATTAACTTTATGTTGACGTTAACACAATATAGAATGCAGGTCAGCATTCTACATTTAAAATAAAAAAGGCAGTTTTTCTTATTCACATACAGTATATGCATTACTTCACATGGAAATTCTTTTCTTTGCATGTCCCAGCCTGTTATGAAGTTGGGGTCAGAGTGCTGGTTTAGCCATGATATGGGGCCCCTTGGTGCAGATAAGGTTAAGGGCCTTGTTCTAGGGCCCAGCAGTGGCAACTTGTCGGAGCCAGGGTTTGAACCATTGACCTGCCGATCAGTAACTCAGAGCCTTGACACACTGACCTATCACTTCACCATGAAACTTTGGTGCATTGTGAATAAAACCTTTTAAAACCTAGTCCTAAATTAATTAATTGTGATCTGAACATAACTGTTTTGAAGCCTTACAAATATTATAACTGACAAAAATATGAATGTATCAACATATCTAAATTAAGTTGAACAAAAACCATCATAGTAAAGAAGAGTTAAAATGGAGTTACGTACATTAGAAATTGTATTTATTTTTGTAAAATAGTTATAGATGTGTAAAAGCCACATTAGGCCAGAAATCTTTTTTTTTTTTTTTTTTACTTTATTACAGATTTCACCCTGGCAAACGAATAGACCTGTATTACTTATAGACCTGTATAACAAGCTCTCGCTTCTGTCTTCATGATTGTCTCAGAAGCCACTTACATGTAAAGTGGGTAATCCTGTATTTCCTCCCCAGGCTCTTCTAGGGCTCTTAAGGGTAAAAGACATGCTGTATACGGGTCTGCTAGACACAACAATCATTTCCAGATCCACTCACATCAGCTAAAACTCTGTCTCCAGCTTACACTTGTCTACAGGCTCTGGATTCCCTCAGCCTAAGGCTGGGCAGACGTTTGTGAGACATAACATTTGGTAAAACCATATCCTCATGTTGGCATCGATAAAGCACATGCGCATGAAATTTGAGATCGACTTCTGAGCGGAAGCATGGAGCGTAGAGTACAGCACAGACTTTGTTTGAAATAATCTTTTAGGACACTTTTAAGGTGGGCTGATGTTGAGCTGTTGGTTGTAATCCCAAAGTCCAAAAACGGAAAATTTGATGGCATCGGAGGGAAAGAATCCCTTCTCAGGACACATGCCCGAGGCACCACCTGTCCTCATAAAAAGAGAACTGAGGACAGTTTGGAGAGAGAGCAGTTTAATGCAGCATTCTGTTGAGTTTTTAATTAGCCCCCTGAGTGGCTTTGCCCATGGACAACCCCTCCTTCACTGCCTACATGCTCTGAAAAGCTGAGGCAGAGAGCAGCCTGTGACTTGAAAACTAATTATTCTGGGTGAATTTTTTGGAGCAGAAATGTGGCTCGGGGTTACACCTGCTTCTGTTACCAACATGTCGAACAAATGTTCAGCAGGACGTTTTACACTGTTGCTTTACCCGTAGCAGTTTGAACAAATTCCCAATGAAGTGACGTGTACACTTTGTAATCAGCGGTCTTTCTTGCATTTGATCAAAAAAACTATGTTATTTACCATTGCACTGAATTACACGCTTATGTGGTGGAGTCTCATACAATATACACTGATCAGGCACAAAACAATCACCAGTGCGGGGCGAATTGAATAACATTGATTATCAAATATATACTATTAAACTGGTAACAGGATGATGGGCTAAAGAAAATTGAAGAGAGAAGTGACGTTATTGCAGATACATCGCATGATATAAACATCACACATGCTGTGTATAGGAAGCCGTTGTGACTGTCCCAAACCCTGATCGAAATTTTGAGACCATGGATATGGTTGGACATTGTGCGAATTTGATGTTATTTGCCAAAAAAAAAAATACATTTGCTGTATAAAGTGCTCGCCCTATCTTTCGGAGATCGCGGAGGGCTAGAGAGAGCTGATTGGCGAGCTGTCTCAGAGGGGAGGGCTGAGAGGTACTTAGTGCTCTCACAGGGCGTCGGAGAGCTCATACAAGCGAAAGAGCGGATAGTGCTGTCCTCCAAGTGTGTAACGCCGCACCCAAGGGTGCATGAGCGAGCAGTTAAAAAAGAAGCGGTTGGCTGTTGTCACGTGGTTCGGAGGAAACACGTGATAGTCTTCGGCCCTCCCGACTGAGTGGTAGTAGTCGCTTAATGTGGGAGCCCCCTAGTGACTGGGAGGAATTGGACACAACACAATTAGGGAGAAAATCGGGGGAAAATCCCCCCCAAAAATTATTGCATTATAATTATCAAAGTCATTCTCAACCACTCACTTATTCTCAGGGACTTATTCTCAGGAAACACCAGTGAGCCTAGAAACACCAGAGGAAACCCACCAAGCACAGGGACAACATGCAAACTCCACGCATCCAGATCCGAAAGCAGGACGCGTACCCTTGACCTGGGAGTGCTACAGTACCACAGTGCTAACCACTTCTTCGTAATGCCACCCATCAAACACATGACATTGCAACATCCTTACAACCGAATTGCAAGGATCAGCTAGTGTAGGATTCCTGCTAGTGTGGAGGTCTTTAGTGAATGAGCTGAAATGATCATTTGTATTAGACTGAAGACATTAATATGAACCAGAGATTTGAAGTTCAGCCACACTTGACTGTTTATCGCTTTGTTTCAGCGGTTATTAGAAAACCAGAACCTCACTAAACAGATTCCAGAATTCAACAGCTCATTTAACTCAAAGCTTCTGATTTTACAGTTTATGTTTTTTGGCTGAAGATCTAGATCTGGTTTCTTTTTTTTTTTTCTTTTTTCAGGCCTTTTGCTTGTTTCAGAGTTCGATTGTTAATATAGAATGTACTGTAGAATAAAATTATTTTTTTGATTGGACCGAACTTGCTAGTGGGCTTTAAATTAGCCTTCCCGAATGAATTCTGTAAACAGGGGTAGATCTTTATAACAGATGTGAAAAGGCATTGTTGTGTCACTGTCTATAGTGCATGTGGAATATCTTTAATGCACATCACTAATGCATGGATGTTGTTTTTTGGTTTAAAGCAGAACATTGAGGAAAGTAACTATGAACAATCCTAAGAACAATTGAGGAACTGCCAGTAAAGAGGGGTTGTTAATACATCACATACAGTAAAAGGAGGTGTTCTTGAAACAAGCAAACTACAAAACTCTTGTATATCTGCAGGTTTGTGTACTCTGTGTTCCACATTGAGCAGAGTTGCTTACAGGAAACCAACTCCTTAGATCTGACATTTTCCCATATAATAATAGTAATAATAATAACATTTAAAAATAGTACTAATACATATATAATAATAATAATATTATTTATCTTTACCAGATTCAAACTCTAATGTGTATGTTATAATTTCTTCTGTGTTTTTGTTTATTAGACATTGACCAATGTCTTCAAAGAAAAAGACCATAGCAAAAGTGGAATACCCAATTATGGTAAAGGATTGAGACAGAATATCAATAAAAAATCCAGAAAAAGCAAATGATACAAATGTTATGAATTAAGTTGCATTTCAATGAGGGAAATAAGTATTTGATCCCCAAGCAAAACATGACTTA
>JAQQZT010000009.1:16731213-16744346 GCA_030068275.1 Clarias platycephalus | reverse complement strand
TCACGTGACACTCGGCGTCAAAACAAGAAGCGCATGCGTGATACATGATACTCGGTGCTCGTAAACCAAGACTTGTTTGTTTTCCAAATCTAAATGTATTAAAAATCTTTGCACGTCTTGCGGAACACTCACAAACCGCGTTACTCACAATCCGACGTTTCACTGTATATATATTTATATAGATAATATATACACTGTATATAAAATGAACCGGAAAAGTAAAAAAGGCCCAATAGGAGACACAATAAAGAATGCAAAATAATAAGGTGTATGGAAAAGCATGAGGCTTAGGTATAAATTATTTTTTTATAGCTTATCATAAGTTTATATCTTCTTAAGTTGTATTTACAAAGTGCTTCTCTCCATTTGTTTGCAATGTGAATGAGTTGAGCCGATCTATCAACAGTGCTGTTTTCTTCCCATTGAATGAGATACCATCTACATGACATTTCAAATTGTAAAATTTAGACGTCTCTAAACAGCCAACATTGATATTCATCAGATCGGAGGCCTCGCGTGCTACAAAGCAAATATTTAGGGATGTTGACTCTGCCCACTGGCCTGAGCTTGGAAACACTTCAGAGCGCACGCTCTCTAATCATAAATGGACCTTGGGTAGCTTTAGGGCTCCAGTTCTGGTTATCAAAAGCTCCAAAATCCCCCTCCTTCAGGCGCCTCAGTGTGTATGGGCCTTTTCAGACACCACAGCAGCACCCTTGTTTGTGTGACCCCCCAGTTGTTGGAGTGCTTTGCGTCTGCAGCTGTGTCCAGCCAGTTAGGTGAAACCAGAGCAGGGCAAGTGCTGCTTCCTCTATTCACATGGTCGAGAGCAGCCTGGTCTCGTGCTCTTCACTCTTTCTTTCTCACAGAGTCGTCTTTTAGACCCACTCAGAGACTGGCGCTGTAAAAACAACAACAACAAAAAAAAAACGTTACTGCTTCATGGTGTCAATCGGTAGACGCTATTGTAGTAACACAGATCAGAGGAAACTCGTCTGGTACAGTTTTGCATGCTAAACAGATACCGCGTCTGGCGAACAGTTGTTGAGTAAATGAGTTGCAGTGAAATTTTTGGAAATGTGTCTACGGTGCTGGGACAGTTTTTAAAAAGGATACTTGTATGTAATAATCTTTAATACAGTACGTATTTTGTCGTGTTTTGATATGTTAATACATATATTAAAATCTACATCATTGTTCTGAGTAATTATTCTACTATCTACAATTCAGCCCTCACCTTTATATTCCTTACGTTTATCGTGTTCAAGTTGTTTTTCTGACCCTAGCATACCCGGCTGAAGTGTGATTGGACTGTTGATGTCGATGGTGCTTTGTCCGAGCTCTATCAGTCCAACAGGAGGAATTTGTTCAGCCTGGTCTCAGCCTTGCTGTTAGCTGAGAGAGAGCTCAGAGTTGTCTGAGACAAAACAGTGCCAGTGTGTTAATGACATGTGCCTCGGCTGGCAGCAAAGCAGCCATTGTCGGCGCAGCCCCGAGTGCCACACTGTCCCGTCAATCACGAAGGCAGAAAGCAGAGGATGAAGGAGATTAATTGCATGCAACTACACACTTTTATATGCAGCAGGTCTGATTGACGACATCTGTTGCAGAGCACTGAAAACAATTTGATTGCAAAATCACTTTGAATGTATTTTACACAAGTACAGTACAAATGCAAATGCAAATGTTCTTTTGCTTATTGGATACTGTTATGGAGCATACTGTATATAAATATAAAAGGACGGTCATTATTTCTGGGATTACTATTGACATCAGCATACTGTAAATGCAGCAGTGTTTTGCATATCACAATTTAGGAAACCCATAATGAGATGGTGTATGTTAAGACATTTTTGAGGGATGCCACAGCAAGGAAATTTGGGACTGGCATGGGAAGCTGGAAGCAGCAAGGCTAGTCCGACTCTTGGCAGTTTAATGAAAACAGGGGTGAAGTCTTAACCGCTTGGCAGATCCACCAGGTTTTGCCTTACAGTCGGTTTGGGTTTTGTTTACACCAAACATGCTATTGTGTTGTACAGTTAAAAATAAGCTGTAGTTCTAATAATACTTGGTGAGATGCTCTCATGGACAGCTTCTTATCTGTAGACTTCAAATGTGCTATTAAATAACGATTGTACAAATTTTACACCACAAGAATCATCCACACACTGTACATTGTAGAAACTATTCTCAAGTTTCCATTTCCTGTAAATATTACAACTGTTCCAGACTTATCAACTTCTTATTAGGCCTTAATTGCTTTTAATATGATTTTAACCTTTTTATATATTTATACATATCTCACATGTACAGTAACAATGCAACAAAAGTGTTATTACTGTTGTGTTAAGCATCGGGCATAATGAAGCATTTGTCTCCATGTCCTAAGGCCATGTCCACACGTAGCTGGGGATTTTTCTACGCGTTTTTGGCCTTTTATCAAAATTCAAAGCAGTTTTTGGTTATTGAAAACGGAGCTTTTGGAAAACTCCTTCCAAAGTGGCGGAACCAGTAATGGCGGAACCAGCAATGGCGGAACCAGTAATGACCGTTTTTTCTAGGCCCCTGATTGGCTATGTGTGATTAAGGATGCTCCTGACAACACTGAACTGGGCTTTTTGCATTTTTTCATGTGGACAAAGATATTTTTACGACGTGGGTCTTGTGGACAGAATTATATTTATCCGGCTAGGTGTGGACATGGTCTGAGACTACGTTTCCATTACACTGGGAAACAGATTCAATAGAAATTTTTGTTTCCTCTGCAATTTTTGGTGAATCAAGTAGATTTTTACACGCTGAAATTTTGTATAACGTACTGTAGGGTTTTTAAGAAAACTGCATTCAGGCTTTAACACTGTAACATCTCCAGCCACATACTCTAGGCCTATGTTATGATATTGCAGCATAAGCGAAAGAGAAAACTAGAAATGTTTTGCCGCAGATTTTCGTCTGTAGTGGCTGTCTGATGCTTTGCGTATCAGTGTTAGATTAAATTGGTGTCGCATATCCCACAATAGTCTCCCAGCGTAGACTCCACCTTCCCTAATAGCGTTTTTCCGTGTTGGCGATGTTTTGGTGAAACCTTTCATCACTCACAGCACCAATGTTGTCTAAGTCATCCAAGTGAAAATGAAGAAAATGTATCTTTACTCACATGATGCAGTATATCGACTTGTATGCCTTGTGCAGACTTACAACCTTTTCGACGTAGTTTGGTGCCATGTACTGTAGTTGCCCAGAAAAGACATTCCTGATGGTGGTCCACGCAGCCTGTTCTGCACCCTGCAGAAGGCCATCAAAGTGATTATGCTTCATCATGTGTTGGATCAGCAGGCCAACGCAAACAGCTTCTTTTATCTTGGCATCACTAATGCGTGGAAACATCTGTCGCAAATACGCAAAGGCCTCACTTTGGTTGTTCATAGCCCAAACAAATGTTTTCATCAGCTCAAGTTTGATATAGTCTTGAACGAGAATGGAAAGAGGTCAGAATTCAAGCATAGTACGCTGACATCATTTGCCAGCTCCGTCATAGCAGGGATTTCATTGCAGAGCTACAAATAGCTGCTAAACCAGCTAAAGCGAGATGTCTGGCTTTCTTCTTTCTTCTGGACCTCAATAAATACAGCCTACTAACTGCTTGCCATCCTCCAGAGCAAAACCACGAGCATATTTTTGCTAAGTTTGCATCCATAGTTTAAAAGGATTATCAATTATGAAGTATTTTATCCCATATGGTGGGTTAATGACTTGCCAAACCGATCTGCATTTGACATAATAGGGACAGATTTAAACAACTCATAAGACATAAGACATAGTAAAATATCTTTAAGGATAATTAGTGCAATAATAAATCAATTTCTACAAGTCTATTATGTTAGACCGGAATTTTGCTGATGAGGTTTCAAAATTACTTGGCATATAGAAAGGAAGTTCTTTATGAGAACATCCCATGAATTGTTGTTCTGATTTCCAGCAGGTGTTTTTAGAAGTACAGCTGGAATCAAAGTTATGGTGTTTACAACATTGATATACATTTGGTGTAAAAAAAAAAAAAAAGCTGTTTTTTTTGTGGTTACTGGTCTATAGACTCTTGTAAAACACTTTGCTCCTGTAAGACAAGTCGGAAACATGACTCTGGGTGTCATGTAAGAGAACAGTAAATTAGCAATTACAGTAGGGAATTTTTTTTTTTTACTTTACCTAAAACCTATAGGTAACCTAACTTTACCTACCTATAACTTTGCCTTTGCAAGACAGTTAGGACTTCACTTAATATGGATCTTTAAAAAAAGTGAATGACAGCAAGCATGCTTTCAGTGCATAATGGGGTTTCATAATTACCATCAAAATCATTAGAAGTGAATCTGAGTTTGGAATTACGTAGGATAAAATGCGTCAGGCATCTGAAGGGCATCTGGTGTAAAACCTGTGCCAAGTTGTTGTGCGGATCAGTTGGTTCGCTGTGGCGACCCTTCAGCAGGAGAAGCCGAAAGACTAACAACAAAACCACATGGACCAGGCGGAGAATGCAAATGAGCTTAAAATGTTGTAAAGGAAACAGTGACATTATCCACCCCTGGGGAAGCATTATCAAATAATAATCATATTGTCTGGATAAATTTGGTACCAATGTTTTTTGCAGAGAATTACTACACAAGAAAACCACTCAAACTACTACTGCTACTACTAAAGAAATGTTCAGTGTGTTTAAATAAAACTCTGTGGTGCATTTTTGTGTTGAAAATCAAAACATCACCTATTTCATGTGTTATCCATTTTATGTTAATTTCATAGGAATTATTCAAATCTTAATCTACCTTAAATCTTCATACACATGTTCTTCCAGTGTTGTCTGTCTGTTTATAGACAGATAACTCACAGAAAGTAAAAAAAAAAAAAAAAAAAAAGTCATGACAATCTGGTTCTGTTTGGAATAATACAAAGCAGATGGTTAATGTTCTTTGCCCTTTAGTACCGAATTCAAATCCATATTTCATAGCGGGATTTAGCTTCTTGAATGACGAATGGACAGAATGACGCAGCTCTTTCAGAAACAAGGAGCTTGTAAAGAGTCAGAACACAGAGTCTGGGAAAAAGTATGACCCGTGCACATATTAGATGTATATACTGTACTTTAATTAAGCAATAACAAAAAAATTAAAAATAAAACCTATATTTGGAATGATTGCTTAGGAAGATTAGAGCATTGAATATTCTACGGCTAAAGGCATGTATTGGTCAGTAAATGTTGTGCTTTAAATCTGTATAAATATAACCTTTTAGAGGTGTGGTTATGTGCTTTTATATTTCCTATCTGTGTGCATCTACCCTCCGGTATGACAAAACCTTTGAAAAGACTTTTTACTCTGTTGCTGCCGGGAGGAAAATTTGATGAAAACGAGATAGTAGATTTGGTAAGACTTTGCCTTTTTGCATAAAAAACCTGTTTGCATAAAATTCTAAGCACACAATTGTTTAGAAAGTCTTTATATGCTGTTATATTAAATTGGATCTAAAGGGTTCAGACACTCTTAACATTAGAATACCTCTGTGCATGAAGTAAGCTCCATAAAGACATGATTTGCCAATATCAATGTGGAAGAACTAGAATAAGCCAAACCACTGGAAAGCTGACTGTCCCTCTGGCCATGTCACTTGACAACAATGCCTGACCTCACTCATGCTCTTGTGGCTGAATTGGCTGAGCCACATCCTGAAATCTCGTGGAATGAAGAGAGTATTATAAAAGCAAATGGGGATGAATGCCATGGTTTAAAAATGGGTGCATATGGGTGTTGGTCAGCATTTTGGGATAGTTCACTAGCTTCTTGCTTCAGAATGCAAGTATAAATCCTCAAAAGAAAATTGAGTATAATGGCATACAAGCTATTGAGATTGAGACTAAGTGATTATCCTCTAGTCTATTAAATGTGCTTGCTGGCATTAAATCTGTGCCAGAATTGATGTAAAAGCATATAACAGATTTATGACAAATTGGTGGCAGATATGCTACATCTATATGGACAAAAGTATTTGGCCAATTCTGCAATGACATTGTATCCAAATACATTTACTTCAGTATGAACTTGGTCCCCCTTTTGCAGCTATAACAGTTTCCACTCTTCTTGGAAGGCTGTCTCCAAGATTTTGGAGTGTTTCTGTGGGAATTCGTGCCCATTCGTTCTGTGGAGCATTTATGAGGTCAGGCCCTGGTGTTTGACGAGAAGTCCTGGCTCGCAGTCTTCGTTCCAGTTCATCCCAAAGGCGCTCGATGGTGTTGAGGTCAGAGCTCTGTGTGGGCCAGTCAGTTCTTTCACATGCTGAAAGAACTGACTTTCATGCTGAAGCATTAAGATTGCCCTTCACTATTGCAATAGATGTTTGGTGTTTTTATGTTTAAGTGAAGAAACAACATTGCAGTTGGGAATAAACATGATGTACGTACTAAGTGCTTTTCGTTTGTCTTATATGTATTAATGTTTCTTATTGCCTGAAGGTATTTCCCACAATGATGCTCTTCCTCCTGTGGCGCTGTGCCTCCATCCTTCTGGGCCTGTCATGCTGTCTTATGGAAGTGACATCATCATTGAACCTGGAGGATCCTAATGTCTGCAGCCATTGGGAGAGGTACCAACATCCCACCCCAACGTTAGAATATCAATATTAATCTGTAGCATTTATTTATATTTCTCAAATGAAATTCATCCCTGACATGCTTACAATGCCTTAGGCTATTTTTTATCTTCTTCTTTTGGCTGTTTCCTGATTTAATGGTTCGGTAAATTTGTACTTGTCTAGTACAGTCAGCCGACTGTGGATTCTACTTCCTCGGATTTAACCAACCACAGATCAAAAACATTCAGAAAAATCCGGCAGTAAAAAAGTTTCAAAAAGGAAAACATTAATTTGCTGCACACCGAGCGCTGAATACTCATTCACTCACTCGATCATCGTCTATAACGCTTTATCCTGTATACAGGGTTGTGGGGGTGGGTGGGGTGCTAGAGCCTATACCAGGAGACTTAGGGCACGAGGCGGGATACAACATACTGTAGACAGAGTGCCAATCCATCGCAAGTCACTGTCCCGTTGCACCTCCAGGTTCTGGGTTCGATTCCCACTTCGGGTTTGTGTGCATGGAGTTTGCATGTTCTCCCCGTGCTTGGTGGGGTTCCTCCAGGTGCTCAAGTTTCCCACAGTCTAAAGACATGCGAGGTGCTAACCACTAAGCCACCATGCCGCCCTTCGCTGAATAATCCATGCAAATAGGCATACCATATAACAATGTTTTAAATAACTAGCCACAGCATTAGAATCAATGGTGGACTATTGGGTAACTGCCATGGCTTTGTTCGAGTCATGGTCAGGGAACCAATCACAAGCTAACTCTGAAAGTGCTGGCAGTATGAGCAAGGATGGATTGCAAGGAGTGTAAGGATTTGTATTTGCAATAGTATGTTGAGTTCATTGATTCAACCTGTTCTCAATGTCATTTAGTCAACATCATTTTATTGAATTAATTCCTTTTTGTGACAACCAAAAAAGCTCTGCTGGGTTGCTTTCAGTTTATTCACCTCTCCACTAAAGCACTCACTAGCATACAATCTTCCTGTTTTACACAAACACACAAGGTTTTAATAGGCAGAAGATTTCCGCAGCCAGATTAAGGAATGACTCAAGAATCCATTAAAGCAGATTGAAAAAGAACAAAGGTGCAGACTGCTTTTCCCAGATAGATTTACTTTCACTGAGTAATGCGTGGTAACAGCTGCAGTGCTCTGAGCAGCCGTGAAGAGGGAGGCTGTTGACCAGCGCCTGCAGAGACATATCGTTGTGGTCCGGGCTCAGTTCTTAATGGCTGGCACTTTACTGGCACTTAGTCACCACTGTCCGTGCCTGTTGAGGGTGTTTTAAAATGGGCACACAAACACATAAATAATTTCTGCAGGCAGAAATTCTGAATTGTGTTTTCAGTGTTTCCATGCAGCGTTCCTTAACCTTCACCAAAGCATCGCACTTATATTGTCTGACTTCACAATAGCCTCTGTTACGGGCCTCCAAATATGCATGAAAGAACCATCCATTCTCTTTCAGACTCCCTTTCACAAACCTTTCAAAGTCATGTTTTTCATCTCTGCTCAGAAACGCCCCCTCTCCCCAGGTTTCTGGAAAAAAAGTGAGTAAAAACTTCATCATTAGGATCATAATGAAGCAATCTTCAAAACCATCTGTTCAATCATTTATCCTTTATTTTTTTGTCCAGTGTTCTGTGTGGTCTGAAAAAATCCATCTACTCCCTATACCACTTATCCTGTGTGCTCATGGTACAAGGTGGGTGGGGTAGACACCGTCATCCCACCCCATCGCCAGACACAAGCACAATTAATTTGGATGAACATATCAAACATAGAGTGAACATGAAAAGTCTATACAGAGGCAAGCTTTGTACCCTCAACCCCGGTGGTCCAAGGTGACAGTGTTAACTACTAAGCCACCATACCATCCCATTTGCTTATACTGAAATTCGAGATGCTGTATTACAGTACCTCTTCTCCTTTTAGAAGGCTTAATACAGTTTAAACAGTACTGACGCTATAGGAACCAAAGCCTGCCAGGGTGTGGGGGTTTGTTCTTATGCACATGGAATCACTGTCACAAAATGATAAGGGATGGAGTACAGTTGCATCAAGAACAAAAGGTCCATAATTGAAAACATAAAATAGTGTCAGGGGGAACAAACAAGTCCCTAGCAAGACCGAAAGGTGAGAAAGGTGAGAAAGGTGAGAAAGGGTTGAATGGTGAAAAGGAAAAATGTAATTCACAAGAATATGGATGGACTTGGATAAAACTACTCCACTGAGAATAAAATAAGCAACTCACCTGAGCCTAAACCATATACAGTAACTTTAATTATTTCGATAAAGTCTGCATTTGAAGCATTTGAAATGTTTTTGGATCCCAAAACATGGTCTTTGATTTTTTTCTTTTTCTTTTTTGGTGACACCAGAGTTTTGTCAGTATCAAATGGCACAGGCATTTATTTATCCAAATTATATTAATAGCCACACTCATGTTAATTGAAGGCCACCCATGTACAGTGAGCAGTGTGTGAAAACTGAGATGTTACTGATACCATCATTATGGCCTTTTAACATACTCACCACTTGTGCTGAAGAGGACCACACATGACCTTCATAACCCAGTCACAGGTTGTGAGTGCTAACAGCAGTCTGTGCTTTGTGTACTGTGTGTGTCATTCCAGTTACTCAGTCACTGTGCAGGAGTCGTACGCACACCCGTACGATCAGGTGTATTACACCAGCTGCACTGATATCCTCACATGGTTCAAGTGCACGCGCCACAGGTAAGAAAGCACTGTGGTAAGCATGTTATGTAATAGAGTATTAATAGTGATTCAGTGTTACAATCAGTTAAGATTTTTTAAATTGTAAATTAGCGCAGTTTTAAAAATGGGTTAATTTATGAAAAGAATAAAAAATGGGCAATATGCTACAGTAGGAATGCATTTAACACAGTAATAATCGTATGAATTTACAACAATATCAGAGTGTTACATTAAATATACCATTACAGACTTAACTATAAAATTCTCTTTTTAGTATTTATTAAAAAAAATAAAATTTTTTAGATTAAAGCAACTGATTCAACTGTAAAAAATTATATTTACTATCATAATAATTATCTATATTGTTGCATTTAGGGTGAGTTACAAGACTGCGTACCGGAGAGGAAACAAGACCATGTACCGCCGCAAGTCTCAGTGCTGCCCAGGTTTCTACGAAAGCAAAGAGATGTGTGTTCGTAAGTACTGCTCATCCTCTGATTCTAGACACAAGTCTCATGAGTCTCTGAATTCATCTTCCAGATAACTCATAGTTTAAAATGCTAAAATGGGCTGTAAAGTTTTAGTGTGTTTCTCAAAACATATTCTATGCAGCACTGTCAGTTATGGGGATGGAACGGAACCGAGCAGTTTTGAAGATCAGGCTTGAGTGAAGTCATAAAAAAACCTGATGGCATCAGCATTCACCCCAGTGAATACTTTAAACAAAAGGTTTTAAACGAGAGAGGAATTTTAAATCCAGGTGGTGTTTTCCATTTTTCTCAACCTGTTTGATCTAACTCATCCCTTATAGGTGTGGAAGACACTTTTTAAAAAAATTTTCCCAGAAATATTTTTTGTAATCTGCTTATAATAATAATAATAATAATAATAATAATAATAAAAAACGTATACGGTACCAAAAGTTTTAGGAGACTATAATGAAATTAAAGTTTAAATTATATAAAATTATATATTTTTCTCAGATAATTTTACTCCCGAGGTAAAAATGTCCGCTGCCAGATGCCAGTCTTTTATTCAAAGACATTAATAAGCAATAAGCATTTCACAGCATTGATTAAATACGCATTTCCCATCTAAATTGTCATTTTTGTTGTTGCGATATTTTACTGATTTATATTAACAGCCTGACAGAGAAACACAGTCTTGTTGCCTCAAATGACTTGGTGTGTACAATAGGGTGAGGGCAGGCGAGGATAACTTGGTTAAAGAGCATGTGTGTGCGAGACAGTAGGCTAATAACTCATGTGATGAATCAGCTTTTATGTTACAGTGGATGTGAAAATGCCATTGTGTTCCTCAGAGGGATTTATTTCAGTTCTAAAAGAAGCTGATGTATTTATAACTTGGTTGTAATCATGTGGTGATTTGTCATGGCCCTGACAATATTGTCATATGTTTAGTGGGAAACAGTTCTTTTTGTTAATGGAAGTAAAAAATATATCAGTAAATTAAGTAAATCTAATATAATCAAGTGGTTCATCAGTGGACTAAACTGTAGAGTTTAAGTAAAATAATTCAGTGGGAACAATATTTAGGGTTATGTTTATAATGATTTTAGACATACAGTGTGAACTCATAATTGATTCAATCCATGATTAGCACTTTACAAACAATATTGCAATAATGAAATGTTGTAGGTAAATTAATGTAGTTTCATATTGTACAATGGACGTTGTATTATTTGTCATATTATTTGCACAATATTTGTACCCATATGTGCTTGTTGAACATCCCATTGCAATAGAAGTCCCCACTTTCTGCTCCTTTGGATCGGTGCTGTGGGCATTTGTGCCTCAAGAGCATTAGCCAGGTGTGTGTAGTCCACTTTAGTTCATTCCATAGACTGTATAAGAACTGGAAAGACCCTCTGTGAAGCGAGTTTGAAGCTGAACTGTGGGAGCTCTGGTTATCGCCATGTTGGCAGGAGCTTCGTCTAAACCCTGGTTAATCTATAAATACGTAGAATGGTGGAATGAACGGAGCCTGGCTGTTGGTTGAAACATACCTCCCGACTTCAGTTATTTAGCTGGCTTAACTTTAGCCTTTACCTTAGCTAACATGCTAAGGTGGCTAATGTTAATTTATATGGCCATTTCATTGAACTCTGTCACCCATACTCTACACATTATCCAGTGTCAACTTCTACTTCTATTTCTTGTGGTCAGTTAAACTACAGCGATTCCAGTTAGCTGGATAGATTAAGTGATGCAAAGCGGACAGCTACTGGTTTGGCACCTACAATGCAGCTCTCAATCTAATTGGCCACACCCCTAATTATGTATAAATTTTTGGCATAAAATATATTTTGGCAAAAATATACTTTTTACAGATGAGTTACATAACAATACACCCCACATACTGTACAGTTGCCATGAATGGCAAATGTAACTATGGAGACCAAAATCGTTTTTTGTACCAGGATGCAAACGTTTATTTTTGTTGTAAAGTTGGGCATTTTAACATGGGGATCTATGGGGATTGACTCACTTTTAAAGCCTAGTGGTCAATCAAGGATCTACTTGTTTTGGCACTTCCACTTTGGACCCATTTTTCAGAACACGGGGCTGCCTATTGGCTCCTCCACACAAATCCTGTTATAAACTTTGCTTTGTGCACAGGAGCATTGTCATGCTGGAACAGGTTTGGGTATTTAAGTTCCAGTAAAGGGACATTGTAATTATATGGCAAACAAACAAACAAAAAAACAAAACAAACGCATTACAATCATGTGCTTCATCCTTTGAAAGAGCAGTTTGGCGAAAGCTGTTAAAAAGTGTGTCTACTTTTTAGTAGACTAAAAAGTGTCTACTTTTTAGTAGACACTAAAAATAAATACTTTTTAGTAGAAACTAAAAAGTAGACACTAAACTTTTTAGTAGACACTAAAAAGTGTCTACTTTTGGCCATATAATGGGTGTGCACTTTTTACTTTTATTATCATAAGTAAACAGATTGACTGATTTGGTGTGGCTTGAACATGGACTGTGAGTCACCACTCACATTAGGATGTGATTACTGTAAAAATTATGTTGCATTGAATCCTTTTGGTAGTCCAGGATTCATAACAGCTTTAAACACAGAGCTCATTCGAAATCATGGAAATTCTTCCACACTGTGTTGTTGTAAAGCCAAATGGTGACTGGATTCGGTTCTGTTCTCAGTGTAGACCTATGCTCTGCGCTGCCCTTTAGTAACCATCCTCAACTGTATTCACTGTACTGCCGTCACAGCTCTAGTAGCCTTAACAAAACATCAAAAGATTCCCTTGTGCCGGGAACACCAACTCAAGCCTTTAATGTTTTTCTAAAGCCCGAAACTCTTTACCTTGTGGTTTTGTTTCGATTGTGCTCTTTGTCTGAGTTGCAGTCACTCTGTTTAGCAGGTCACCATGTGTCTTTTCCCCCTCATGTTTGTTTTTCCCATTGGCTCATCTTCACTTTGGCTACTGGCATTTGAAGGAATGAAATCTGATCCGAGTTTCCCTTGTTTTCTCTTTCTCCTTCTTCCTCCCACGCTGATCCCTTCTTCCCCAGCGCACTGTGCTGAGAAATGCGTGCACGGCCGCTGCGTGGCCCCCAACACCTGTCAGTGTGAACCAGGCTGGGGAGGAGCCGACTGCTCCAGCGGTAAGTCCTCCAGCTGGAGCTGTCTGTCTCATAACACACCCACACACACACGCATATACACACACACACACACACACACAAACACACACACACACACACACACACACACACACACACACACACACACACACACA
>JAQQZT010000009.1:16718163-16731113 GCA_030068275.1 Clarias platycephalus | reverse complement strand
CACACACACACACACACACACACACACACACACACACACACACACACACACACACACACACACACACACGCACTCTAGTCTGCTGTGTCAACCTTTCCAAAACATCAGCACACAAAGGAAGGCATCCAGAGGGTTTGACTGAGGGTTTTCCGCCTCAAAAAACTTTAAAAAAAAGATTGACATTTTAATGCTTTATATTTTTTATGAAAAATGTAATAAAAAATATAGAACACTTTTGTCGCTAGTATTTTTAAGTGTTTAACGTACAGTTGAGTGCGAAAGTTTGCACACCCTTAGGTCAAAATTAGCAACAAATAATAACAATAATAAAAGTCTAATAAATCTTTTTCACGTCTTTTTGCTTTCATTTTTGGGTACTTAACCATCTATGAGGAGAGCAGTTTTCCCTACTTGTAGTTTAACTCTAGTTTTGAAATTCAATATGAAAACAATGGCACCCTATAATCTCGTGCCAGAATATAGCTTTCTCTGTGCACACCTGTATAGTCCAATCCCAGCTGTCAGTGCTGATTTATTATCAACTGATCTCAGAGCAGCTGAGAAGGACACTCAGCTCAAAGTTTGCCCATAGATTTATTTTTTCATTATATTTAGCTTTCATGAGATTGAATGGCTGCTATTCAGCTGTAGCTAGTCACAGTCATGCCAATACTAATCTTTAAGCATAGTCTACTATAAGTGTGAAATTGCTTTCATACAACAACTCTACAAACAAGAACCTAATTCAGATTAAGTGATATTCTAGCAAATACAGTCCAATTATTATACATTCTTGTTCCATTAGTGGAAGTAGATCTTAAAAAAGCGAAATTTGTTTTATAGCTGGCTAGCTTTTTATATTGATTATACATTATTGTTAAAGGTGGTTTCAGTGAAATGGCCTTCCTTTCTTAATTTTTAATCTTCATCTGATGAACATTCGTATTTGAAAAAAAATATTATATTCATGAAAATGTTATCGTTTCGTCATGTTACAGATGACATCATACCTCTTGTAGAAACCAATTTAGTACTGTATATTGGTGTGCCCCGCAAATAAACCAACATCCAAAACTCATTAAAGAGCCCTTTGACATGAATTATCCTTTGCATTAATTACACTCAATCCTGAGGAAGCAGCGTTCAAATCCTTTCACTGGAGCACCAGAAAAATAATGAAAAGTTTTTGTAAATCAATTAAATAGTGTAATGCATTTAGAGAGAAAATACTTTCAGTGGGTTCAAGGTTAGCTTTATAGAACACAACAGTAGCATAATATTGTTATGTCTGTAGTTCATAAGTTCTTTTTTTCGTTATGATATATAGAAACAAGCCTTGGTATACCTGTATTTTGACCTAAAGTGCTTGGCTTGAATAAAACCCTAAACTGCACAGTGATGCTGCTTTGTTTGTCCAATCAAATTTGTGGACTGGATTTTATATAGTAAATTGTAAAGCTTTTCTTTACATGAAACTCTTTGTAGTGAACTGTAAATAACCGAACCATGCTAGCCACAAAAGGTCTACAATTTATTTCTAACTACAATTGAAAAAAATAGTTTGAATGGAATCTGATGCATGAAATTTGCACCATTACTGTATATCCACCCAACCATACTTTTAAAGTCAGGCCACTTAGACAAGTGTGATATTTCTAACACTACCCTCTTTTGTTCAGTCTTGGAACAACTAATCTCTGGGCAGTGTGCATGGCAGATCTTTAAAGTCATTTCTAACCCAGTGGTATTACCCAGTACCTATTTGATCTCCACTGCTTTCATTTCCTGATCTTTATTAGTTTATAGACTCCATGAAACCATGCACGATCCCCGTGCCCACATGGCCAGGTGTGTTGACTGTAGTGGGTTGATGGCGGCTCAGATGAATTAGATGAGCTCCTCAGTAGCTGCAGTCTGAGCTTGTCTTGTGTTTCAGGGTCTCAATAAAAAGGTCATTGTTTTGTCTGCAGTCTCTCTACATCCCTCAGGAATTAAACAAGATTTTCTAGTTAGTAATGGTCTAGGTTTCATTGTTAGGAACGATAGAGGTAAGAGGATACTGTGACACATGAATGGATATGTAAGTTTAATACACTGGAATATAATGTAGCTTATGATAGTGTCAGAAATGAAAGCAGTGGTAAATAGTATTAATTTTAGATGCTTTGTCCATATACTAACAGAAAAACAGACTTAAAGTAGCATAAATCATCCTACTTATCCAGTATGCAGACATCCCACCCTTCAGTAATTCATTTCAGGGAGATCCCTCTGAGCACCAGAAGAACCCCCACCCCAACCCCCCAATTAACCTCAACCCCCCAAGACTTCCAATCAGAATTCATAAAACATTTTCCTTCATAGTTCTCTGAGTAAATTTACTCTGCTGTAATGACAGGTTATCCTCCACACTCTACATTTGTGGTTTACATTTGTAACCTTCACTATGAGACTTTTGCCAAAAAAATCCTGAGCAGACGTCCCTGCCATTGTCCTCCTTAATATTTAGTGGTTCCTAAAATTAATTAAAGCATAAGGTGTATCCTCATGTTAGCCTTATTCTATTGTCTTCTATTGAAATAAAAACATGTACTATTATACTATTGTACTATACAGAGGGTCCAAAAATGTAGACACACTTCAACATGAAAAAATATGCACAAAAAAAATCTCAAATACTAATAAATGAATGACGCTGTTGAACTCACCTTGACATAAAACTCAAACTGTTAAATTCAACTTCACAGAAAATTTGCTGACAACTGCCATAATTTTCACTGCTATTATAGGCAGGAGTACACTTTACCATACTTTGAGGTGAAGTGCATTACTAGCTTATTAACTCAGAAAAGTATAGGACACTAAACAGTAATGATCCTCAATTTTTCAGGAAAATTCATATGATTTGCGGATGTCAACGAGCTGATATCAGTATGTGGAACAATCCTGGAATGCCCAGGAGAGCATGTGGCAACGATAGCAGAAATATATAAGGCATGATATATAAATGTGCTTGAATTATAATAATGCCTGCTGAAATTATTATTTTTTTTATTAAAAATTTTTTTTGAGGTTATATATTAAGTCTTCTCTTAAAATTTGAGAGCTAATATGTGAAAACTGTTCATCGATTTTGTTAGTGATAATGTTGATTTCATTTCACATTGCAACTTATTTGAGCTTTATTAAGAGATCTCAGAATACTTTGCTTTGATTTGCTTTATTCTAAACATGAGAAGTTTATTTTTCTGCTACTTAATAGATGTGAACATTTTTACATTAAAATATGACTAAAATGCCTTATATATCTAAAGATATTCAAAATATATTGAGGGTCAAATATGGTTAAAAAAAATTTTAATAAGAGAATTGTCTTAGAAATGCTTGTGATTCTAAAGTCTTGCCAGAATAACCCAAACCTTTAGCTTGGTTTAATGTGGATAAGTGTTTTAATACCTTTCACCTCTACCCTAAGTTTAGCTGTCTCGGCTAATATTCGAGAGACAATGTTTGGATTAGAAACTGTGAAGTCAGATTTATATTATGACCTTTATTTATTTATGCTAATTCAAACATAGCATACATTGCCGGATACAGTAAATAATGACTCTTTTCTGTCTGATTATGGAGATTTACAAAATCCCTGTAATTTGAACACTTGTGTATACGCAGTAAATTTGAAGTATTTTAATGTTAGTTTTTCCCAATCTAGAACATCATCCAATCTAGAACATGACCTGTTAGCCACAGAGTTAAGCATGATTACAGTTTGATCTATCCCAGTCTCTCAGTTCATCATACGTAGAGTAAATCCACTTTTCTATCCACGTTCTTACTCAGGAACTATGTTTGCGATCAAAGTCAACTGATGAAGTGCTAACGCTAGTCATGTCAAGCCTGATTTTTTGTTATGGTTGGCAATCCAGTGGTGTTTACCCACTAGATCACAGTATATTACTAATTAGAGGAGCATGTTGCTATGTTGTTTGCATTCTTTCTATGCTTGATAACATGGCATGATGATAGCGACACTAATTGAACGAGCTCTGTGAAGCTAATTGGTAGGGAGAATTGCTCCTGTCCTGTAATTGGGTAGTCTTTTCAATACAACATGGCAGTGACTCACTATTGTCCAACAACCCTATTGTACTTATAGATTTGTCTGAGCAGCAATAGCTCAAAGCTAGATTCCTCAATGGCCTCATTTGATCCCTTCTCCAAAGGAGGTCTCATGAAGCAGACACTAATATGCTATTCATTTCCTCAGCGATGCTCAGATGATCACAGTGTGAGGTCCTCTCACTTTACAGGTCACAGAATCATAACAATGTGTCTCTAGGTTCAAGAAGCAAAGCAGAAATTGCCTTCTCTACATGCACAAAAGGCTAAGTAGAGAATTAGAGAACACGGGAGAAATGCAGGAAATCACCTCAGGGCTCAGTGATTGTGATCATCTGAACTGAGGCAGCTCATGACCACAATGCAAAGCACACCACCATATGGTTACTAAGGTTTTTCACCTTTAAGTCAAGTGCTGCTTTAGATTAATACACCATTCTCAGGTTTAGCAAATCCTGGTCATATTATTTTCTGCTCTACAGTTTCAGGTTGGAGAAGTGGCTTTATATTAATGTACAGGGCAGCTGTTGCTCCGGTTAGTGTTACAGCGTGCAACACTTTTTAAATCTCACAGCTTGTAATAATTTTTTTTAAATACTATTAAGTTCTTGAAAGGGCTGGAGAAACTGCTAGAAGGTGTCCATTTTGTTTATGGTAAAATATTTTTTAACGGCTAATTTTCTACCTGTACCTACTGATACACCCCTGTTTGATCAGAGCCAGTGTTTACAAAGCCAAATTTTCCTATTAAATGGATTGCTAAAGGATTACAGCACCTCTCATTCCGATCGAGCCGGTTTAGGCTGGATCGGGCCAGTCTGTTTTGATTGAAGTGGCTGCACGATGCATTTCTTTTTTTCTGATTGTGCTATTATTCTGATTGTTCATGGAATATTAGGTTTCATGTAAACACAGCTAATGACAGCATGGTCAGTATAAAGAAAGAAAAAAATCACGACTGCCATTGTGAAGTTGGGTCAAAACATCATGTGCTTAAACCATTCGACTTTATAAATGCATTACAACTTATGAAGCGTTAAACCAGATCAAGCTAGGAATTCAAGTTCCTCCTGTCTAACATTCATTTTGCCACAGTGGCTTTTCAAACATATTATCTGTCAAATGCTGTAGATATGTTTATTTTTATTGTTAGAAATTTAATAACTGAACTGAACTGAAATTTTGCTGAGGTCAGTGTACCACAGCGGTGTTGTTTTTTTTTCCATTCTAACTGGTCAGAACGTCTTAGTTAAGTTTCTGTTAGGTAACTTTGAGAGTAGTTTCAGCTGTGAAGCAAATCACAAAATTTAATATACTTGTTTAAGGTATATTGCTTTTTTTATAGTTACACGATTAATTATTTATTTTTTATACTTATTGATATAGTGAAACTTTCATCAATGTCAGCGTTTGTTTTCTCATGTAGACAAATCATGTGTCGTGTTTTCATCTTCTTAATAACATGACGAGCTGCATGACAAGTATGACACTGAATAGTCTCTGTACAAGTATGACTGACGGAGGTCAACGGAGGCTAAGTATAAATCCCTATCTCTCCATACTTTGTTAGCCATTTGCTGCCTGCCTGTTTTTTTGGCTGCTGTTTCTGCATCTTCATTAAAGTTGGGGGCCTTATAGGCCTTGCAGAGTTCAGAAAGGCCCATCTGTGTGTGTGTACTGTATGTGTGTGAGTGTGTGTGTGCACACAGAGGGGTGTGAGATTTCAACACAGACAAAGCCCAACTGCTCCCTCGACAACTGGCCGCATCAATTACATCCACTGTTTTTTTTTTCTGCAGTAACTGACCCTTTTCCATAAGCGTCATTCTGCTTCATGCTCATATTGTAAATTTGTCAAATTCTAGCTGGGACAATGCCCCGTCCTAAACAGGCAAAATGTTTTTGAGGAACTGCATTAAAAATTAAGATTTAGAGACATCGGTTAATTTGAGCAGATTCAATCTAAAAAGTGTATTTCCTGAAGGAAATGTACAATCCGCTCTCTGTCTTAATAAATCAACAGTCAGCTGCTTGGTCTTTGCCTATTTGCTGTCTAATTCTTACTCTCATCTTAATAAACACAGGAGGCACCTGTGAGGTGCTGTAACCTGCATTATGAGAAACAGATGTCTAGGCGCCCCATAAACACACCGCAGGACAAATTAGAAGTACCGTCTCAGTTGGAGCACCCTGCTGACCTCTTATGTACTGCATTTTAACTGCGGCTACGCAACCCAAACAAATCTCAAAATACCATGTGTGATTTGCGGTATATCACCAAGGTCATCTGTAATCCTGTTGACAGGTTTGAAAAATTTGAGATGCCTCCGTTTCCAACTTTAAACCACTGAAACGGAATTTTGGATCATATTTGTTTTCTGGAGACATGGAGAAACAAGCAAGACAGTTAAAATATTCAATTGTGCAATGTCTGTAGTTTCTTAGATAACCAATGCTAAAAGGTTTTGATTATTAACTGTTAAGGCTGTTGTTATTCCATTCATTCATATTGTATGTAGTCTAATTGTGAGACTACTTTTATATGCATCATGATGGAATTTGATCTCGTGAAATTAGTTTGAAGTCAGTTTTTCAATACATGCGGGGTTGCCAGGGCTTAATTGAATTAAGTGATGATTATTAGTAATTATTGGATTAATAATATATGTAAGTTACAGAAATAAATGAACACCACCTTGTATTCTATGCAAAGAAACAACCACTTGAAAACTCCCTCTACTAGTGATTTTTTTAAAGCTAGATTTTTTTTTCTTCTTTTTTTGGTGTGCGTGCGTGTGTGTGCACAGTTTTTGAGATACAGTTGGAGACATGGGTATGCTGTCTGCATCCTCCAGTATGCTGTTGCATTATTTGCAAATAACAATCATGGGCAAATTTATTTAAATTTATGCAAAATTAATTGAAGAAATCTAAGGAGGACAGTACAAATGTACAAATGCAGCAGTATCATCAACTAATTACAAGGTTAATTATCCAGTCCAAGTGCCAGGAGCTGAGAAAAATAGTTTCTTGAATTTAGTATAATCCACCATTCTATTCAGAGTGAAAGGGGAAACATGGTTTTGCCCAGGTCTATTAGTTCTTGTTTTAATTTGTATCAGTGAATCAGTTGTGTAATTTAACAGTGCAAATACAGGCACGCTACTCAGCACCGGGCACGGATTTATTTGTATCTGTCGTCCTGAAGCTCATTTCCTCTCTAGGGCACGGAGTCTCTCATTGAGTGGAACAATAGGGGGCCGTTAGTGTGCCGGCGAAAGCATGGCCAGGCCTCTAGGTCCACTGTGTTGAAACTAGGTCAGGTCTTACACATGCAGCTTTCTAAATAGAAGGTTTTTGTGAGTACAGGTCCTTTCAATGTCTTTTACCCTGCGGAAGTTCGGGGGACTTTTAACCAGGGCCAGAAAGCACTGAAGCACAGCAGGAACAGTACAGCCTATTGGGACATGGCTCGCTATGTCAGGAAGATAGAAGAGGAATTTTTAAATTGTTTTATTAATACCATGGTCACATTTATTTTTCATGAATGGTATTTTTATTGAGGGAAGTGACTGTAATGTAACTAAAAAAACAATTTTTTTGAAATGTTCTTATATGCAGTTCTTTTTGATAACTATGATGATTAACTCTATCCCCTTAAAAATGTATCAAATCCTTTATATGAGTTGGCTTACAGTATATAAAGTGATACAGTGATGTGTGAAAACCTGGTGTGTATTTTAGCTTAAATCTCATTGAACCTCATCTAGATCTGAAAAAAGCACAAATCCTAACCTAAAGCTAGTTGTAAAATGGACATAATGCACGGAGAACCGGTAGGATTTCTTGAGTGGCCTCCAGGACTATTTCACTATACGTATGTGAATAGATGCCACTTATGTGACTGAAAGCTTTTAAAGTGCTGCCTGAAGAAGTGCAGCTAATGTTTTTATTTTTTTTGCAGCAACTGACCATATCAACAACGTGTTCAGTTCTAGTTAGATTTAAACTTGTTAGCTTTAAAGCGGTTCAAATGTGATCAACTTAAAGTGCTGTATTTTCCATTGAACTGTTAAAAAAAAGCCAGATTTTATTGCTTAGTTTAAATTAGTGCTATAAAAATCTCAGGATCGGACAGCTGCTAGCTTTTCTCAGTTTAGCGTGGCCCATAAAATGAGACTGAGGATCATGGCGGCAGCAGCAACTGTGGGACCTGAGATGTGATCGTTTAACCTGATTAGTTTGTCGCACCATGTCTGGTAAACTCATGACTACAGACCATAAAACAAAAAGAAATATGAATTTGTGATAGTGGTGTACGTGGGTGTGTAGGTAACCTGGGTTATATATTTTCCATCTGTATTTTAGTGGGAAGAAAATAGCTGCTTGTGTACTGTATGTGTTTTCTGTCAGTTTGTAGCTGTGTAAGTACACTGTGTCAGCATGGGGTAATTTTATGTCACTTTAATTTGGTTAAACATCATAATTATACTTTTAATTACAGGATTAGATGATTACAGACTCCCACGGGGTTTCTTTTGTAAAATGTTAAAAAAAGATGCCTATTGCTATTTAATGGGGGTTAGCCATTCATGTGCATCTGTGAGCTCATGCAAGAGTAGAGAGCATTTTCCACTGAGTGTGATACACCGCTTCCTTACGATTTGAAAAGATGCCTTCTGCGACTTCACTTGCATTGGTGGAAGCACGTGTTAAGACTGATTTATGCATCATCAAGGGTAAGCCTTAGGTCTTGCATATGTACTGTGTAGCCTGACATGCAATTCCCCAGACATCTCATCGATGCCGATAACAACTGTAATTGGTCCACCTGGTACTGTAGCATCGCATTTGTGGCTTCTTCTTCTTCTTATAGGCTTCTATGCTTTGTTGAGTGAAAATAGACCAACTTGAGGCGAGACTAACTGAAGAAGAATACTAAAGGCGTTCAAGTCAAACTGGGACTTTTGATTGTGCAGAATAACACAACAGATATGAGAGCAAAAACTCCCATTATTTCTCTATAGAATCTCCTGCTACACTAGTGCACATATCCCAGTGTTTCACTAGTGCTTGGATACCATTAAGGTAGAAAGTTCTCTTCTCAAATAGAGAATTTTTACAGAGAAGTCCTGGTCTGACTTGAACACCCCTCAGACCCTATGTACATTTGTGTGATTCATCTTCGCCACACAACAAAGACTACCAGATGGCAGCAATTTCTTGGTGAGCGATTAGCACTAATATCGGTTTAAATGTAAAAGTAACTGTTGTTCAACATCTATTCGCTCCAACAATGTTTCATTCACCGGTATGTGTAGTACACACAAAAAAACCTCACCAGGTAATGACAAATAGACTTTCCACCAACTTGGCATTGGAATTGAAGATTGTATAAATTCTCACACCATTGTAACAACCCCAGATATCTTCAGGACAAATTTTTCATACTACGTTCTCAAGTCATCTTGAAGTCAACCTAAAGACCTCTTAACATTAGATGACCAGGGGGCAAGTCTGTGTACACTGGGTTATGTTTAGTTAGGAGGACTCAGAAATAAAGATCTTCCACTCCAAATGAAGTTGTCTCTAATGCGAGCTTGCTTTGTTGACTCTATCATCAGACATGTTTATTGACTCCACAGAGAAAGTCCATAGTTAAAACACACAGCACTTAACCTGAAACCACAAAAATCTAAAGAACAGTTATAGACTCCTGACTGTCTTGAATAATCACGTGGTCTATGAATAGTGGAGTCTAGAATGATCACACCAGCTGTCGTCTTGGGTGGTGTAGCATGCTGAAGAGCATCTAAAGGTGAGACCAAAATGTGAAGGAAAATAGTATATGCCTAATGCGGGTTTGATGATTGGGTTGGCTTTTACTGAAGGGGAATTACTACATGATGGTAGTTTCTTCTCTACTTGAAGCTCACATTTACTGTACTTGCTTATTGCTGCTGTGGATGGTTTGTATTTCTCAAACCCCAAAGACTTGTACCTACAGTAAGAACTCTTGATGTTACCTTAAAGGCTGCCCAGAGCTCTTATATACAATCTGTTCATACTAAACACCCTTTTCTCATATCATGTAAGGGATCTTTTGCCAATCAATGTTGATTCTGGCTTGCTCACTTCTCATCATCTAAATCTACATCCAAATTACTGTAAAGCTGACATTGTCTACTGTTGAAAGCCTTATACAAAATATAAATGAACAACATTTGTTAATTGAAATGCAATTTAATTTAATGAATGGTTAATTTAATTCATGGTTAACCAATGTGGGTAAACAATGGCCAGATAGGCAGAATGAACTAATCACTTTTAAACAGATTTTTAAAATATACACCTTTTTTATGATTTATGATTTTTAGACATACATTAGAACAACTTATAGGTTTTCCATTGGAGTCGTTAGAAAGATTTATTTTACTGTGTTGTATTGCTCTCAAGAGCGGACAGCTGCTGGCTCAACTCCTCAACACTTTACTGTCCCTATAAATCGAGCCTGGCGATCAGTGCAGGGCAGCAAAAGCAGTAACTGTCAGAACTGAACAGAAAAGGGCTTGGCTATTTCATCTCACAATGGTTAGTGACGTCATCGCTTGGTTTACATGCTTGACTATATGTGAGGATGTTAATCTCTGGGTTTTCCGCTTCATTTCCATCTTGTGGTGTATACTTGTGTCCTCTGATTTAAGTGTAGATCAAATTAAGCCTCAGTGCTGAATCTGATGTGGTTATTATGGGCAGGATAACCTGCTATTATGAGCTTTAATAGTCCGACAAACACGTACACCACATCATCATAAAATATTACCTCAACTATTAATTATAGATGTTTATTGACCCACTCAGGATGTATTATGTTATTATTACTTAGAACCTATTGCATGTTTTCATATGATATATGTAAAATATAAAATGTATATATTAATTGTACCAGAGGCAAATATATGTGTTAATCTTAAAACTAATATAATAAATACACAAAAAAATGACCACTGGATTTGTTTCTTCTCCATGCAGCATGCGACAGCAGTCACTGGGGTCCTCACTGCAGCAACCGGTGTCAGTGTAAAAATGGAGCGCTGTGTAACCCCATCACAGGTGCGTGTATCTGCACAACTGGCTACCGCGGCTGGCGGTGCGAGGAGCGCTGTGAGCCGGGCACCTACGGTAACAACTGCCAGCAGAAATGCCAATGCCAAAACAATGCCACCTGCCACCATGTCACTGGCGAGTGCACATGCAGTCCTGGCTACACTGGAGCATTGTGAGTAAAAAGTAAAAAAACAAGTAAAAAGTGTAATGTGCAAGTAATGCATGAACAAATGGTGCACACAAAAATCTAATGCGATATGTTAAGTCTCATCATCCTCCTTTTGCTGCCTTTTGTGCAGCTGTGAGGATCTGTGTCCTCCAGGCAAACACGGGCAGCAGTGTGAAGAGCGTTGTCCCTGCCAGAATGGTGGAGTGTGTCACCATGTAACTGGTGAATGTTCCTGTCCTGCTGGCTGGATGGTACTGTAGTGACACACATTATACTTCATTTCATGTATATTTCCATAAACATATACACATTACAGGAAACTTCAGATTACACTTTCTTTGTTAATATGTTTATATCATTAGCTTTAAATCATATAGTCCAAACAGAGTCAACACTTCAACATGTCCTATCATATAAATTTTGCTAACTTTTTAGTGTAATTTACTGGTTCCAGTTTTGCATTGTGTTTTTGTTAAGCTTACAAGGTATCAGTTATGTCAGTGGAATTAAAGCCATTTATCTTTCCTATTGCTTTTTATTGTGATTGCTGGGATTAATCTTATCCAAACGGGTGTATAAACGGTTTGGGTGTCTGTGTCCAGGGAACTGTGTGTGGACAGCCCTGTCCCGAGGGTCGCTTTGGTAGGAGCTGCTCTCAGGAGTGTCAGTGTCACAATGGAGGAACCTGCTCTTCATCTACAGGAGAATGTTTTTGCAGTCCAGGCTACACTGGGGAGAGGTGAGACACAAGCTCTGCTGGTTCTTGAAAATTCTGTGTTTATTCTTAACATTTTCTGGCGCAATAATCGGTGCAGAGCTAACCTGTAGTCTATAAACAGGACAATAGGTATGAGTCAAAACTAGACAGACAGATTGTGTTGTATGAACAGGATAATAGATAGTCAAGAGTCAAGACTAGACAAACAGACGAAACAAGAAGAGAGATTAAGGCTTAGAATTCAGACTTCACATATAAGAAAAAAGTGTATGTACCCAAGCAAATCAAAGGAAAGTAGACAAAGGTAAAAAACAGACAGGTTCATATACTAACACCAACATACAGTACAGTAGGAGCTACAACAAGAACAAGCACAAAGCGCAAGATCATGACATTTTGTCTATTCAAAAGTACTATGAATGTGCTTATGACGATTGAAGGTGAATACTCCATAAACAACACTATTCAAGATGTAAGGTCACCTGTTTCTAAAAACAACTGGAAAATTACAGATGTTTCTCATGATTCGTTCGAAATTCAGTGTTTAAGTGTGAGTCTTAGAAACATACGTTCTTGAATTAACCCTTCAATAAAGCCGTTTATAATATTAAAAAACATATATATTTGATATAATTTCAAGCTCATTATTTTTTTTATCTATTTCTGTTGACTAAATAAACCTGTTCAGTTTAAATGTGAGTAAACCAGAAGTGTTGATTGATTGGCGTGGTTGCTCGATGTAGAGGTCTGCGCGGGACTGTTTTTTTAGTCCCGCTCCCGCCAGGTTTTATCCCGCACCCGCCCGCTCCCGCTATATATCACTCTTTGTTCACCCGC
>JAQQZT010000009.1:16702039-16718063 GCA_030068275.1 Clarias platycephalus | reverse complement strand
AATTACACCAGTTTCCGACCGCTACCGCGTTTTGTTTGTAAATTTATTCCCGCGCCGCAAAAAATCTTGTCGGGTCCTGCGGGAGAGCCGCGGGAATGCAGACCTCTAGCTCGATGCGGTACAGTAATCGCTATCTGGGAGAGTTGGGAGTGGGTCAGATACTGTATGATCAATATCTACCACTTGCAGCAAGGTCACATGATAATTAAGTTGTGTAGTCAACTGTTCCTAATTTAAACTGAATATCAGAAAAACACCAGCTTGCTCTATCTCAGGATCGTCAATGAGCAACATAAGTGATTTATTTTATACTCATCAAATCATTCAGAAAAACACTGCATCCATCATTATAGAAATGTTTCACCATAGGCTAAAAACTATGAGTCAGAGCTCTTAAGTGTAGTAAGTAAATCATCCCTCGAAATACACTGAGTCAGATCATGCCAGCAAAATGCCTCCAATTGCTTAGCAGTTTCACTTTTAATTTGTCACTTGTATGTATGTGCATAGTGTCTATTATGTTCGGAAGTCCGTAGGCTGCAGGGAGAACAAAGTGTCTATACTGAAGCAGAAAGGTTTTACAGCTTAGTGCAATGGATTGGGTGATGTACATCAGTACTACAGTAGATGCAGTAGATGTAAACACACATGAATCAATGTTTACACTTTGAACATCAACCGTTTTTCACTGCATTTAATTAATCCTGGATTATATTATATACCATTTTGAACCTACTGTAGGACCAAAATCTCTTGAAGAGATTTCATCCATATGAAGCATGCCTCAGCTAGGCAATGAAAAAACATTACCTCTGTCCTGTGTGGGCTTTTATATGCACCATTAGATTGGTTTGAAAACTGAAAAGACATAAAACCGAAAAGAAGTGTAGAGAGATATAGAAAGTTTTGTATAATTGAAAGCAGACTTTTCATGTTTCCGCCAAAATTATCCTGAGACCGACAGCAGCACTGTAGCCACAGTTTTTGTGAGGTTAATCAGAAAAGTCAAGTAAACGGTTTCTTAGCCCCAGAAACTTTTTCAGTCATGGTCTGTGAACATGAACGAAGGGAAATTGGCAGACCTGGAAAAAGAGTTAAACTGCTGAGGATGAAGCTGAGAAGTGTGGAAGCATGTGTGAGTGATGAATGAAGAAGCCATGTGCTTAGTATATGTGTTATCTTCTTCTTGCCTTATATGCTTATTTTTTTATTTTTATTATATACTATAATATCCAACATATTGTACATGCCATGATATCAGTGTTAAACCAATGTAATGTCAGTATATGATTTACATATTCATGTTCCATAATAACCACTCTGTATATGAGGACAGGGTCATCCTGGACAAGGCTCCTCCTATCAGGATAGAAATGTTTTACCAGAGGATAAAAAGTGATTTTTGTGTGGAAAAAAAAAAGAAAAGTGTTTTATATTGATTTCCAATGACTTTTCCCTCTAACGGGACAAGTTGATCTATACCGTGTTGCAATGTCTGTTAAAGTATAACACGGGCATAAGTTAGAACTTAATATCTATTAGAATAGAATTTGAAATTAACTCACTGAAAACTGAAAATCTGTTAAGTGAAGGGTGCAGGTTCGAGACTAGCCTTCAGGATTATGCGAATGGAGTTTTCCCTGTACTTGGTGACTTTCCAGTTTCCTCCCACAGTTCAAAGACATACAGATTAGACTGATTGGCTTTTCCTAATTGTCTGTAGTTTGGAGCCCTGCGATGGATTGGCACCCTGTCCAGGGAGTACCCCACCTAATGCCCCAAGTTCCCCGGGATAGACTCCAGGCTTATCCTTTTAGAGCATAGGCGGTGTAGACAATGTGTGAGTGAGAGTGAGTGATTAAGATTGTGCCATTGCCTATTACCAGATGGGATTTAAATGTAAAATGAGTAATGACATCCCTAGTGGTTTCTTTATGATGTCATCAGTAATCACTGTATAGATTTGTGTATTTTTGTGTATAGATCTTTGGCTAGTTGATCTTCAGTGGTAGGTTACTACAGACAGCATCATTCACATCTTTGTGGTTATAGGAGCAAAGAGTTGACTAGAAGCAGAAATTGGGGCTTGGTGTAAGATTAAAACTGGTGCTGGGGAGTGAAGCCCTGTGCCCGTAATTACCAGCATCACAGTGCATAAACCATATACTTAAGCAGACCGTGGCTTACAGGAATAGCACTACAAGTGCATTTTTATGAGTTAATAAGTGCTTTGGCTAAGACAGACGTCACGAGAAACTTCCGACCGAGTCACGCAGGCCCCATCCCACCACACCCTATGGGCTGGAAAATAATCAGCTCTCAAAATCAAGGAGGGACACGTTTGTGTTTGAGCAAAAAAAAAAAATCTCACTTTTAGATAGAAGGCTGCTTTCTGCTCTGTGTTCACTCAAAATATGGCTACCGAAAGAGTGTTGATATAACAGACTTCCTCGCCGTAGATGTTGTTCAATAGGGAATGACTGACAATGTGAGATGCAATATTCTGCATGGAACTTAAATCAGTGGGAATCACAGTGGGGTTGGACAGCTTCCATGTGTTCCCACATAAGTCCAGCTTTGGGAACAGCTTAGCCAGAGCCCATCTGCACAGCTAATGGAGAAGATAGCCATGTCCAAATGACATGGGCTGAATTTTTCCAGCTTGACACACACATTTATCAAAAACTATTGAGTCTTCTTCTATCAGTGGGCTGGTGGATGGGTTCTCGCTATGTGCTCTAGTTCTTTTTTGCTTGGAGGGAATGTTCATCCGGAGGAGGGAGTTATCAACATGTGGGTTCTGATTAAATATGGTTCTCCCAGAGGCGCCTGTTAGGAGACGTGCTTGTTAGCTGGGCTTTTTAGTTTTCAACCAGAATTGTTGTTGCTTTTTTTTTTTTTCATTCCCAGTCTTTTAGATTATACTGTACCAGTTAAAACCTCCTTTTTGTCAGGTCTTCAAGTTAGATTTCTCAAGTAGGAAAGAATTCATTAATAAATAGATTTCAATTACTTACTGAAAAACCACAGAGTTCATGTTCACACTGTGGAGGCCTCTGGTTGTGACGCATTGTGCACTGAGTTGCATTATATTTTGAAAGAGCATTGTTTTTAACCTGACTGCTTTGTGATTATGACAAATAACTACAAAAGTATAAAAAGTTAACCACTATGGTGAGCTTGTTATAAAGATGACAACTTTCACAAATAGGATAAAAAGTATAAAGTAGCAGCTTACCCAAGATAATGCTGGGATTTAAACTCGCAACCTTCCCTTCAAGAGCTCAAAGCCTTTAACACCACTTCATATTTCTGGATGTAATATTAATGTTCTCCAATATCCCTTTTAAATTTAAAAACCCTGGGGAATACAAACTTTTACACACAATCATAACCTGTTCCATGGAAAAGTATTTGGCTGTTTTTCTCTCTCACAAGCATGGGCATCACAAGCGGTTAGCTGTGACTGCCCAACAATCGATCAGTGCCCAGTGATCAGTTGATTGATGCCTAGAGGTGCGTGTCTTGTGCGTGTGTCTCGGCAGGTGCCAGGATGAATGTCCGATTGGCAAGTATGGTGTGAACTGCCGCCAGACATGTCGCTGTGAAAACGGAGCCAAGTGCTACCACATCAGCGGCGCTTGTCTCTGCGAGCCGGGTTACACTGGTGAGATGTGCGAAACCCGAATCTGCCCAAAGGGCATCTACGGCCTCAAGTGCGAAAAGCAGTGTCCATGCCACGAGCCAAACACTCAAAGGTAAGTCATATGTGTCTAGTTATGGTTTTTCTGACAGAAAGAGAAAGCTGGCAGACCAGGCACATGCAGATCAGTTTAGTGTTTTAATGACAGCGAGTAGGAGAAAGTCTGTCTGTTTATGTGTTTAGAGAGAGACACACACACACACTCACACAGTTTAACATTGTGTTTATGGCCTGCGGATGAGACAGGCTAGCACAGCTGAGCGGCTCCATGTGTTGTGTGTCTGGACAGCTGCTTCACTTTCGCTCAATAAAGTGGCTGTTTCAGGTACCACCAGCTGCCCCAACCAGCAGGTACAGGCCATGAACTCTAACCACAGCATGAACCTCTGTCACCAGTGTGGCCAACGTCCTACGTATGAGTTTAAAATGGTTTGTCACACCAAATTGAAATAAGTTCTTAGGAGAAGATTTATGACATCCTCCTGTTTTAGGTTCAATAACAGAAATATATATATAGTGCTTCCTAAAGAAGAGATCTGAGATGAATAACAAGCAGCAGAATTACATTAATTTGAATGACAATATTATCACTGTACAATGGTTCTTAAATTATAGTATTTAATTAATTAATTAATTATTTTAATCCCATAGCCTATTCCAACTTGGGCCTAGGATGTTTTGTCAGTGGAAAGTTCTTTAAAAGTCAATAAAAGGCTCTATGGTGCTGATAAATAGACATAATATTATTACACACATTGAAATCAAGTTACGAAATTAATTTGTGCCAAGAGGGTAATTATTATTTTACAGTTGAAAGACTCCAGGGGGCGGCACAGTGGCTTAGTGGTTAGCACTGTCGCCTTGTACTGCACCTCCAGGGTTTGATTCCCGCCGCAGGTCTGTGTGCATGGAGTTTGCATGTTCTGGCTTGGTGCTTGGTGGGTTTCATCCGGGTACTCAGGTTTCCTCCCACAGTCCAAAGTCATGGAGATTAGGCTAATTTCACATTCCCAAATTGCCCGTAGTGTGTGAATGAGTGTGTGTACTGTATGTGTGCGCCCTCGGTGGATTGGCACCTCGCCAGGTCCCCTTCTACCCTGTAAACAGGATAAAGCGGTATAGAAGATGAGTGTGAACAAAGAGAGAGGAAACAAAATGCGATCCCCTGTTGATGATGATTGTAAAATGAGTAATGACAGCCCTAGTGGTTTCTTTATGATGTAAACAGTAATCACTGTATAGATTTGGGTATTTTTTTAGTGATCTTTTTTCTTTTTCTTTAAATAACCAATGATCTTTGGGTAGATGTTTCCTATCAAAGAAAATTTGTGATTACTGTCCTCATGCCACACACTGTAGTTCTTTCCTTATACAGGAACCCAAAGTTTGGTGTTAAGATCAGACTGACCAGAACCTGAACCTAAAGATGCTTTAAAGAAAAGAAAAAAAACTTGTTTTATAACAACAGTCACAAGTTCAAGTTTGAAAAAAGAAAAAGAAAAAAAAAAGGTTAGAATCAATGTAGAAAAATCTTTTTGTTCATAAGTAGAAAAGAACCTACTGTAGTTTACTCAATCCTAAATTGTGGTAACGTACAGTACAGTACATGGATAAAATGATAAATGGCTGTTCTTAGCACTGCATTATGTGTGATGGCAATTTACTTTAAATTTACTGATTTTGTTCACACCATAATCAAATGTGTAAATGGAGGTTTTACTTGCAACACATTTCTCATATAAAGTGTTGAATTTTATAAATAGATTTTTAAAATTCTGTATTTTCAGACTCCTAAAAGTTGAATTTCAGAAATAATAATTTAGAGTGTCTCAAATTTGTAATGAAGGAAAGAAATTATTCTGCTGAACTGAAGTAAAGAGTATTATGACCTGTTTTGGTGTCACCTTTGTGACCTTGTTTGTTTGTACATGTTACAAAAAGTTAAGATTAAATGGTAGATGAAAAATTTTATTGTGTGTCTCTCTCTCTCCAGTTGCCACCCTGTATCAGGTGAGTGCCTGTGCCAGCCTGGTTGGTCAGGTATTTACTGTAATGAGACATGTGCACCAGGCTTCTATGGCGAGGAGTGTCGGCAGGTGTGTCAGTGCCAGAATGGTGCAGACTGCCACAGTGTGACAGGAGAGTGCATGTGCGCTCCAGGCTTTCAGGTGAACACACGTGTATCTCTGCAGTTGTTTCTTTATAGTATTGGATATTTCTGCAGTAATTCCCCCTACTGGTTATTTATTTGAATTGTTGTGACTCTTTCGTGAAAGAAAAACAACTGTATATTATATAAATGTTAAAAAAAACTTTTTTTTTCAGGGTGTAGACTGCTCTATCCGCTGTCCAGCAGGGATGTATGGAGTGAATTGCTCCTCAGCTTGCACGTGTAAGAATGGAGCCACATGTTCAGCTGTGGATGGATCATGCACATGCAAAGCAGGTAATTCAACAAGATATGAATAACAAACAAATACAAAAGTTTTCAATTAAAATTTTTTCTTATTAGGATTTAATTTAGATTTAAAAAGTAATCAGAACTAATTTGACAATGCCACTGGATTTAAACAACATGATATTCATTAATATCCATGATTAATCTTAGTCTCAAGAGTTGATTAGAGTTGCGGAAGGTCTGGGGGGCCGCAGAAGATTATAATTATAATTATAATATAGTTAAGCTGTTAATTTTCTAAGAGTGTTTCTTTATCACAGAATTATCCAAGTAGCGTTCTTTACAAATTACCAGAATCATTATGTCAATGACGCAGCAGAGTGTTTATTGTTACATTAAGATCTATTAAAAGTTGCTTTCCCTCCCGGCCACCCTGCAGTAGATTGCTTAAGCATTCACTCTCTTGGAATTTTTCACATTTGTTGTCCTACAAAAAAGGAACTGAAACAGTCTCAATTGAGATGTCATGTATCTACATTGGCCATAATATTGTGGGGAGGAATCAGTATAGCTTTCTAATTTATTTACATAAATAATAATATTGTTGCATATACTGTAGTAAATATTAACTGCTCTTGTGTTATTTTTAAATGAACACTGGTACAACCAGAACACGATCTCAACAATGTGTGGTGCGTAGCATCATGTTAGTAACTTGCACAAATTTTTTCCTCCCCAAAATTGTTGATTTTCATTTCCATTTCAGTTCCTTGGTGCTATTTGATTAGATATAAAATCTAACACTGAGGAACAGGTATAATTATATTGTCATTGCATGTGACAAATGAACTGCTTACTAGATAACTCTATTTGTTGAATTATAATTTATGTTATATTGAAACAAATGTAAGGGCTTCCCAGCAATGAGATGAATTATTTACAATTATTTAGTAGATTTAATAATCATTGAGAATGATTTTGTTCATTTGTTCACATGTGAAACTGTACATATTGATTTAGCCCTAAAATAGGACTATCACCACATTCACTAATTATTTTGTCCCTAAATCAGCTGATGGTCTCTTTTCTCTATAGGATCCCTATAACAATTAGCTCTGCATTGCTTATGTTGAATGCTCATTGTTCTATAATTAATACTTTACCCATTAGTAGTACTTGAATTATTAATACTTTAATTATTTAGTCACCTATTAAGTACAGTAGAATGTGAACTTCCGCTGTAGTCAAATGGGCCATTAAATAATCAGGTCTGCTCTGAATTGTTTATTATAAGCATACATACAGTAGTTACTTTACTTAAACACACATCCAAATTTGTGCATGGAGAGAACTTTCCTCATGCTGTTGTCTTTAACCCAGGTTGGTATGGAGTGCACTGCTCTATAAACTGCCCAAGTGGCACATGGGGACTCGGCTGTAACCTCACCTGCATGTGTGGAAATGGCGGAGCTTGTAACGCTCTAGACGGCCAGTGTACCTGCGCTCCAGGCTGGAGGGGCGAGCGGTGTGATGTGCACTGCCAGGTTAGTTTTTTTCAGAAATCTACACACTCCTGTACAGTAGTGATCATGATGACTTTTCGTTTTTACTGAGTTTTATCAAATGAAAACAATAATCCTTAAGTAGTCTTAAAGGTCTGTTGAATACATTGATTTGAGTCATAATGAACATGTTAGAAATCAACCTAGGCTTTTTTTCTGGTGCACAGTGATATGTAAAGCAGATGTAAAGCAGAAGAGATCACAGGCTCGGAATGAAACTGTGTAGCTGAGAACAAAAGGATTCCCTAATCACTGATCAAACTCACTTTATCCTAGAAGTCTATTAGGAATTTATGTGGATAAAAGTGGATGAACTATGTTCTTTTAAAACCCCAACCGTATAAAGTTAAACCAAATGCTGTCGTAAATTGTGTTTAAAGAAGGAGGTTTCTGAGTGGCTTAATCCTCATATGCAGTTCGGCATCACTCTGTGACTTTATAAGTAGTACTACTGTGTGATGTCATTTCTTTAGGATGGGACATATGGGATGGACTGCCGAGAGCGCTGTGACTGCAGTCATGCCGACGGCTGCCACCCTACGACTGGACACTGCCGATGTCTCGCAGGCTGGACAGGTGAGCTGTGTTTGTCTCTGCTCAGGAGATATTCAATTCAATTCAATTTTATTTATATAGCGCTTTTAACAATGGTCATTGTCTCAAAGCAGCTTCACAAAAATGAAAATTTATGGAAGTGTGTATGTGTGAGAAAAATGTGTCTAGATACATAATAATGAGATAATGTCTCTGATGAGCAAGCCAATAGTGAAGGCGACAGTGGCAAGGAAAAACTCCCTGAGATGGCAATAGGAAGAAACCTTAAGAGGAACCAGACTCAACAGGGAACCCGTACTCATTTGGGTGATAACGGATAGAAATTATATAACATCATGGTTATGCAGATATATGCGGGCCACATCATGCTGTGCTCCAGTAATGACATGACCGTGACATGTAAAGTTCAACTAATGTGTGTCATGTGGTGTGGGTTGGAGAGCCGCACCGCAAGATGTAGTAATGTTTATAAGCGCCCTGACGCAGGGCTTCTGAGGGGGTCAATGAAATAGGAGTTTGTGAGAGTGCTTATGACACGCACGGGAAGACCTTTCCGTTTGAAGGTAGCGTGGGAATATTAGTTAGGGAACTCAAAAGGAAACCAAAGAAAACTGAAAACACAAAATGAACAGAGCTCCGCCGTCTTTGCGAGACCACACGGGGCTCTGGAAACTAAAAAATAAAACTAAAGATCCTCTCGGGGCCTAAGTCCTTACCGAGGATTTGAAGGAGAGAATTTGTGTGTTTTTTTATACTTTGATACTTAGCCCGAGATCGCACACTTAAGGGACAGCGTGCCGCTCTCTCTCTCCATCTCTCTCTCTCTCGCCGGCATCTTAGGAAGACAGAGACTGGTTCTTTGCCTCTCGTCTTTTTTCTTTTTTTTTCCCTTGTCTTTTCTTTGGCCCTGATACCTTACCAGTGCTACCTAAATAATAGCACGAAGTGCGGCGGTATCAAGATCCTTAAATAGACATGCCGCCAGGTGCGGCGTATCCAGGCTGATTGCCTTAAGGCGGCGTTGCCTGGCAACCACGTGTATAAATGGCCGCGCGCCTGTATGAATATTGAGAATTTCGCGGGGTCTCAATCTGCTGATCTGCCGTTCTGAACCTTGCAGAGTACGTTTGCGCGGTTCTGCTCCTCGCGCGCCCCGCGTCGTTACAGTGTGTTTGATTGAATTAAATTCAACTTCAGTTCAATTATTATTTTAGTGGAAAATAAAAATCCCCCCCACCCCATCTCTCTGTATCTCTCCTTTGTAACGTTTTTTCCTTCTTCATCCTCTGTCCTCCTTCCCTTGTAAGTCAAACTTCATTGCTTTTCTTTTTTTAGCCAAGTGTTCGTGTGCACCATGGCTCTTGTTAATGTTTCTGACCTTTCTTGTGTTTCTAAGGACTCTTCTAATTATTCCAGGTTATAAAACAGCAAGTTGTCATGATTCTCATCTTCAGGTGTCTCCACAAGTTTTTATATTACTGCATCACTAGATGGTGCTGAAGAAGTTGGCTTATGCTTGCTGTTTCTTTTTCTTTCTTTTGTTATAAATATGCGACTTTATTATTGCTACTGTTCTTCTTCTTTCGTGTAATCTTCTTTTTCTAATTGATGTTAATCTCGTCTGTGTTTTTGTCTCATCTCATTTCCTTCAGCCATATCGGCCTCTTCCCTGGTATCACTCCTTTTGTTCTGATCTTGTTCTCTTTTCAAGTTTCCTCTCCTCCTTTCTCCTCTACTGTTCCTGCCTCACCTCTCTCATTTTCTTCTCCAAGATTCGAGTAGCATACTGATGATATTGTGTTGTCCTGGCCCTTTAAATACATGGACATTTCTTCAGAGCTACTTCTCTAGAGTTTGTTGCCAGCTTTTCTCCATCACCTAGCAACACCCTCTGGTCCTCAAAGAGTCCTTTGTCCCGTGTCTTGGCCCAGCGCTTTTTTACAATGCTCCTTATCAAGGCCTAGTCTGGGGGGAAAGCCAGCAACACACACAAACAGACAGAAATGTGATAATTTATTTTGTTCCTTATGTCTCAAATTGTTATGTTTTTCATGGCTGCCAATTCTGGGAATACACAAGTTTAAAGAGTTCAACAAGACAATCCATACGTTCCTGTTCTTTTGGGATGTTCTTAACCAGTCACATTGAGGTGTTTAGGAAAGAAGTAAAACCCATAAGGGCATGCTGTTATAATTAAATACTCAGCTGTTGGGTAATACAGTTACTTTCCAATAACAGCAAGGGCAATTTAAATCCTTAACGCACCAGCAGTATGGTAACGATATTTTTAATTGATTAAATTTTTAAATATGGTAAAATGTTTCCAGTTATAAGAGTGGAATTCAAGTAAAACCGGGACTTTTGATCATGCAGAATAAAAGAACACACTTGTGAGAATAAAAACTAGCTTTTTTCTTTATATAATCCACTGCTACACCAAGGTACAGCATTTCACTAGTGCTTGGATACCATCAAGGTATGACGTTTTCTCAGTCTGGAGCCATGATCAGACTGCCTGCTTCATGTCTGAAACTCTGGTCCCCCAAGAACTCTGTTAATGTATGGAGGATGTGGCAATAACTTCCAGTCAAGTTCCTGTAATGTGCAAGTGCCTTTAGTGATTGAACCAGGCTGTTTTGTTTTTTTTGTTTTTTAAATTAAAATTAAAGGCAAAGGAAATTACAGGGGGTCATGGGAGGCCGGCGTTTCAGACGTAAAAACAGTCTGATCTGATCCAAGCACTGGTTTGGCTATAATATATAATATAATATAATATAATGTAATGTAATATAATATAATATAATATAATATAATATAATATAATATAATATAATATAATGTAATGTAATGTAATGTAATGTAATACAAAACAAAAGAGCAGCTTGTCACACCAGCCTTCTATCCTATACTGTATATGCTCTTATATCAGAAATTATAGAGGATCAGCTTGACTTCTGAGCGGAAATGCTCAAGACTCCTTCTAAAAATGCTAAATTCAGTAAATATCTTCTTATAGAAAACTTCACCATGTCAACAGTCACTCATATTACTTAATCTGTGTGGAGATGTGGAGTCCCTGTGACAGTTGGTACAATAGAGATAACGGCATTACAACAGGTGCTGGTCTCTTGGTGTAATGGCGGTTGGGGTTGAGGGGGTTCGAGAGCTTGTTCATTGCAGTACGTGGTCTTCGTTTAGTAACTGTCTTTACAAAACTGTACGTTTATGATAGGTGACCTAGGTAAACTGACCACCAAGTGTATTTAGTTATACTTGTACAGACACTATGGATATAATTTCTGTATATGTGTGTGTAAATGTTAATGTTTGTTTACATACTGTATATGTTTCAATTATTTCTTAAAAAAGCAAATTTTTCCAATGTGTGTGTGTGTATACGCTTCTCTCCTTAGGCATCCACTGTGACAGTGTGTGTGCTGAGGGTCGCTGGGGGCCAAACTGCTCTCGGCCCTGTAACTGTAAGAATGGTGCGTCTTGCTCGCCGGATGAAGGCACGTGCGAATGCGCTCCTGGCTTCAGAGGCACCACCTGCCAACGCAGTGAGTATTCAGTGTGTGTGTGTGTGTGTGTGTGAGCACGCTTTAATAGATACTTCGAGTTTCCCAGTGGTCTGTTTTGAAATGTGTGATGATGTGACATCTTCTTGTCATTACATGTGACATCATCTAAATCTTGTCATTTTCATTTATATTTATGCTTATAGTTGTATACTATTATTTCTTACAGGTAGCTTTATATTTACATTATGTCTTCACATTTCCACCCACAGCAGTGTTGCTTACTTGTCTGTCAATTTGTGTAACATTAGAGCCTGTCATGTGTGAGAATTCTGGAGATCATCTGAAAAACTCAAACCAACTTGCTACTGTATGCAATGGTTAAAGTCACTGACATTACAATTTTCCCCAATTTGATGTTTGATACGAACATTTTGTGAACCTTTTTGACTCTCATCTGTGTTATCTGTTTGCATTGTGCCGCTGCCACATGATTGGCTGATTAGATACAGTAGCTGTATGAACATGCATGCGCACAAGTGTTCCTAGAAGTGTAGTGTAGACGGCAAGTGTACAAGTGTTTACATCATAGCTTGAAAAGTCTGAACGCTTTCTGTATTGCAAATCGAAGCAGCAAAAACACTTAACTCATGTCATAACAAAGTGAGATGGTATTGAGCAGAATTCAGACCGGCACTTTAGCTGATCCTGTCTTTTGATGTTATCCTCCAGTCTGCTCTCCAGGTTACTTTGGGCATCGCTGCAGTCAGGCCTGTCCTCAGTGCGTGCACAGTAATGGTCCGTGTCACCATGTGACAGGCCAGTGTGACTGCCTCCCTGGATTTAAAGGAGCCCTTTGCAATGAAGGTGAGCTGGAAGTCGTCAAAGCTTGTTTCTCTCAGTCTGAGTGAGTCAGTACAAGCCAGTTTTGTTTGTACCAATTAACATTTTGGAGCAAAAAAAAAAAACCTACATCGAGAAAAGTTAAACAAGTTTCAACATACTTTTCCAATCTGTGTTAAAATTGCAATAAATTCAGGTTTGTTTTAACTACAGGCTTTTATTAAATAGAATGTCTAATTCTTATTTCAAGTAAAGTATAACAAATGCTGAATGGATTGTGTAACCAGAACTGTTGTTTGTCCCTTTGTATCTGCACAGTGTGTCCCAGTGGCAAGTTTGGGAAGAATTGTGCCGGGACATGCACCTGCACTAACAACGGCACATGCAACCCCATCGACGGCTCATGCCAGTGTTACCCTGGCTGGATCGGCAGTGACTGCTCACAGCGTGAGTACTGCCTAGGAACTTACACTTTCTTATGAAAAGGAAATCGCATTGTCTAAAATACGAACAGAATATGTGATATTGGTCCCAACATGCAGCACCAGATAGAGGTACTTAGGGTTAACAAGCTGCATCTTTTGTCCTCATTAACAAGCAGAACAACAGGGTGTCTACTAAAGTGTAAAATCAAAATCTCAATGTTCCCTGTCTCCTAAAACAATCACACTACATGCAAAGCATGACTTTAGTGGTGCTTGTGCAGGTACAGGTCGTTTGATTTGGAGTCATATCAATGAAAATAACAAGGCAGAAATATACCTACGCATGGATAAAATTATTACAACTGAGACACACCAAGATGCTTTTAAATGATATCATGTAAATTGAGGAAGAATCATGAAAGTTCTCCTGATATGATAATGGGCACAAGTTTCCATGCTAGTGTTTATATTTAAAAGGGAGGCTCTGATGCCCTCTGCTGATTGTATATGGAAAATCCATCCACAGTGTAATCATATCTATAAAACATGCTCATCAAGGCTCAGTGATGCAGTTCCGTGTTAACCTTAAAATAGGCTAAGAATCAATTCTAAGTAAAAGTATACGCTGTCAGTGATATAAGTGTATGCGGTGTGTTTTGGTGTTGTAGCTTGCCCTCCAGGTTACTGGGGCCCAAACTGCATCCATACATGTAACTGTCATAATGGAGCATACTGCAGCGCATATGACGGAGAATGCAAGTGTACACCAGGATGGACCGGACTTTACTGCACACAACGTGAGTTTCTCTCTCAGACTCGACCGGTTAGTTTGTCGTGCTTTATTGTGCAGTGTGGCGAATGTAATAACTGCCTAATATTTAATCCTATGATTAAAAAAAAACAATGTCATGCAATTTATAAAACAGAACCCGCAACACCACCTGGCTTATGCATAACTCATGAAACTAACACATGCATCAAACGGTTATGTATTTTCTACAAGCTTGTTTAAATTCATTATAATAGTTCACTGCCTAACCAAAGACACCTGACGTAGTTCTAAGAACATATACTTTCTACTCAAAATGTACCTAGTTGTTTAAAGTCAAGACCTATAGTCACAACAACTATGTATGCACTGATCAAGTACAGAGAATCAGTACTGACTTTAAATATTTATGCATGAATCCACTAGAGTTTGTTATACTGTGAAAATATGTTGTGTTAACAACGATGATACTGCTTGTTCATCTTAAACCCTGTCACAGTCATGCCTCCAATGTTTTACAGTCGTCTGGAACCTACTTGGAAAATGACAATAATGGCTCTATAATACCTATTAACCTGTAAAACATACTGTTTAGGACGATTGGATGGTTTGAAAGTGAAGAATTGACATTTGAGGATGTCCAAGCATCCTGATCTTTGCTGCCATATAAGTGTAAAAGTATGAAATCTTAATGTTTTGAATATCATTTTAACCTTGCTGTCCTTTACATGCTATTTCTGTCTCTTCTTTGCATGAGGAAACTAAAATGATATCTGACATAAAAGAGCTTTAAGCGTTTCTAATCCTCTAGTGAACACCGGTGTGAAAGTGAGTGACAGGCATTTAAAGGACATTATGGGTCATTTTAAAGATTTTCATTTGCAATTCAATTATGGTCCCATGCAAAGTGCACAGTGGGATCAGATTTGTCTTAAGTGACAAAGTGGTTTATTATAGTGTAGTGGATTACAGCAGGTCCAGATGAACGAATTTTAAACTAACTCCACTAACACGCCTCTTTCTTTAAATAACGCCACTACTATAATAGGAAAGTTTGTGTTTTTTAGATGGCATTTTCAATGTTATAAAAGAACTTTTGTATCGGTTAAATAAACCATTAATGCCTTGATTTCATACTGACATCTTGTGATTTTATCATTTATAGCTTAAATCTAATATAATATATAGTAAGCTATATAATATGCATAACATACTGTACTACATGGACCTTTTATACTGTATATCTTGTATTTAACATTTTCTTATTTTAACAGTTACCAGTTATTTTCTTCCAAGCAGTTATTACACTACATTGCTGCACTCATGTTATTGTGGTTGTTGTCAATGATTGTAGTCATTTGTGTAATTCCAACAGTTAGTTTCTAACTGTATACAGTTTTAGTCTCCGTTCAGTACATATGATTGAAGTGGATGTGTGCGCATTGCAGGCTGTCCGTTAGGTTTCTATGGTAAAGACTGTTCCCAGAGCTGTCAGTGTCAGAATGGTGCAGACTGTGACCACATCTCTGGGCAGTGTACCTGCCGCAGAGGCTTCATGGGACGACACTGTGAACAAAGTGAGTGAGCAGGGCCTGGAATTACATGCTGAGTGAAAAGAGTCAATCACGTTTGGTGTAAAATTGGGGTGTCCAAACTACAACCTGCAGGTGTTTGGAAGGAAGATAAAGTACGAGTAAGGTTCTAAGTCTGAACACTGGGTGTCAGTATTACATACTGTAAATTCAAATCTATAAATTGAGCCGTTCCCATTTCCTTCTCCTTTCTCACCCGAACACTCTAATGATGTTACTCTTACATGATGGCATCACTGAAAAAAGCCCTACATACAGTATCTAGAGTATGTGTAATTGCCATGTAGAAATCTTTTGACCTGGGAAAAAAGGGAAAGAAAAACTTTTTATTTATTATTTATAAACTTATAATGACAGTTTAAAGGCAGTTGTAGAATTCCATCACATATATACAGTACTGTGCAAAAGTCTTAGGCACCATATTATATGCTGTACCAACTTTGTTATATATGTTTATCATGTCTGCATAATCTTTTACAAAATCATTCAGTATTTCCATATATAACTTAAAAATGTATAAATAAATAACATTACAGGAGAATATATGCAACTCTTTATAGAAGTTTCTTTTATGCAGAAATATTTTCAAAAGCATCTTTTGCTTATGCCATATTTTTGTATGTGCCCAAGACTTTTGCACAGAACTATAAGTAAAACAG
>JAQQZT010000009.1:16661664-16679035 GCA_030068275.1 Clarias platycephalus | reverse complement strand
GCAATACAAACCTTGTCTTTTTGCCAGCTGAAGTATCTGTCTGTTTCTTTCTGGTATATTACACAATTATATTCCACCGTTTTCACACAGTTTAAAATAGAACCCCGAACCAATCATTTGCTGTACGGCCCAACCCTGTACCCTAGACTGGGACGTAACAATAGTTTAAAACCTGTATGAAATATAACTGCTTGAGACAAATTAGACAGTAAGGATTAGTGCTATTTGATGGAATAAATACATTTATTATGTGAAAATGTCACAATCAACAGTCTGCCTCTGATTGACACGTTTTCTAGTTAAATAATAAGATAATAGATGGACGTACTTTGTTAACCGGCTTTACAGTTGACATCATGCAGCTTTAAAGGCCTCTTCAATTATATGTATGCCTTTTGTAGAGAACTAATATGAGCAGAAACACAAGCAAAATCTTACACATGCTCTTATGAACTGTGTGTATAAAATGAATACGGCTTTAATTATCTCATCTAGCAATATTTAGGTCAGTAACACTGCTAATCAGTGTAGACCTGCGTAGCTCAGTGTACTTGATGAGATAATGAACTCTCACAAAGAAAGCAGCATAATGCTCTATAAATGTGGTGCTTCTCAATGAGTTTCGCCATACACTCAATAACAGATATTGCTGATTTGGGATTTTCACACAACAGTCTCTACAGAGTTTACACATATTTGTGCAAAAAAAAAAAACCTGCGGTAAACAGCAGTTCCTTGGGTAAAATGCCTTGTGCTTAAAATTTGAGAGGTAAATGTCCACTGTAATATAAATAACATTCATTCATTTATTCATTCTAAACAAAAACAGTGATCAGAATATAGTAGTGTCCAGGCTATTTTGAGATTTTCTCATCATTACCTAAAAGTTTAGTGTATAAATGTATTGATCCGTTGATATTGACCCGGAGCAGATGCTTGAGCTCGAGCCTGCTTGTTTATTCATTGTGACAGTCCATCAGTGAAACATGGTGATTGAAACCTGCCAATGATTTAATTTTTTCCCCCCTCAAACGTCAGGCAACATTAAAGGAAGATGATGGAAGAGAGCGGAATAGAGACCACGCCGCCCAGCACTCCTCCACCTCCCCTTAATGCCGCTGCCGCCGTCAGTCCACCTCCTCTCACGATAGGTAAGACCATTATCACACGAAATAAAATCGGACATTAAACTGTCCTCCTCAATGGCCTCTGCCCTTTTTTTTTTTTTCTTTTCATTATTTATTTATTTTTTATTCAAGCGATAACAATAAAGCGTTCATTTTTAATCAGGGATGTTTTGTGGTTATGCCGCAGCATGAGTGTGTGCTGGTTGTGCAGTAATCGCATATGAAGGCAGTAACTTTGATTGCTGAGGAAGGATGACCTTCAGGAAGTTACTGCTGTGACTAGTGATGCCTATTAGAGCAGCTTTAATAAACTGATTGTACTCATTTACAAGCACAATTAAAATGCATTCTGTCTGTGAGGCTGATTATGTAGTGTAATGTATGATGTAATTTGTGTGTGTGTGTTTTCCCTTTTAAAACTTGCGCAACTTTGCAATACAATTTATGGAATACAATTTAATTTGCACACTTTTATACAAAGCCTAATCTGCATTCAGTAGTCTTTTCATTAACGCCATTTAATAACCGAACGACATATGAGCTATATTCATTTTTATTATTTATGACCTGAGCACTTATTTAATAAGAGCTTCATTTATTAACACATTATCTCCTTTACTGAACCTGTAATTCCTCCTAACATTTAAAAGCAGCCCTATTTGCTGTCTGATGGGGAAACTTCTTGAAGTGCTTGTGACATGGATTTAGAGGTGTTTGTTATATTTATGTATGTTTGTATATTTCCTTCCGATACCGAAAGTCAGTCTGGAAGAGAGTGTGCTGAACTGACGTCTACAACAGCCATGAGCATTCAAGATGAATTTTCGAGCTAGTTTTCATGTTTTATTAATTGTCATGTTTTATTTCTCACTGACATTTGCCTATTACGAGTAATGCTGTGTTTGGCGTATGGAGGCTGCAGTTTAATCCCACTTTGGTGCTATAATAATCTCCGCTCCTCTGTGAAGTCTTTCCACTGGATTTTGTAAAGTGCCTGGGGGGTAGGGGCTGATGGGTCCGATAGTCAGGTGTCCACGATCTGTTTGTTTACAGGGCGAGGGAAATGGCTTCTGAAAAGCAAATTAGAGAGAGATTATAGTTTAAATTCAACAGCCAAAAAAAAAAAAACCCTTTCCTTCAGTGCTTCAGAACCAGTGTGTGCCCTGAGTTTGTACAGGTGGGTGAAAATTAACAGGTCAATATTTAATGGCTATAGAACTTGTAGTATCACTGTAGTCAGCATATGCAATGTAAACAAAGATGGCTGACCGCTGGTCTGTTTAGGAGCGAGCTAAGATCGCAGCATGCTATGAAGTGTGGAATTCCATTGTTGTTCGGAGATGGTTTCGTACGGTGAAGAAGAACAAATGCAACAATATGGCAATAAAAAATTGTCATCCAAGGATGAATACCCCAGACTCGGTGAACAATACAAGAAGAATGTAAAGATGGTTTTTCATGTTCCTATGTAATGTATTATTTCAATACATTTGTATTAGAAATATGGACTTTAATACCAATTTTTAATGCCTTATTTCTTTTCACCCATCCTGTATTCCTTAAGTCCAATCTGCTCAGTAATTTTCTCTTCGTGGCTGTCAGTGCAGACAGCCCCACTTCAAAAAATATGTAGTTGAAAAAGGAAGTAGGGTTTTCAGTGCTTTGTGGCGATCTCAAGAAATTCCTCTTTAATTTTAATCTGGAACTTTGGCAGAATTGAAGTCGTCACAAACATACTTTTAAGGCCGCTATCTATTATACAGAGCAGGCTTGGAGCCTGTAAATCACCTGTTGTGACAAACCCATAATTTAGGTAGGAATCTTGGCATTTTCTTTGAAATGCAGCTTTCTCAGAGTCTCATCTACACAAAATGGTTTTCTTACTATTTGGGTAGTGTCCCTTTTTCAAAGAAGCTTTCCAGAGACAGTAGCCCCGTTTCTGGTTGAAGATCTCATCACATGGATAGGTGTGGTCTGTTTGGGATGCGTGTAGTGACTGGGGCGGTTCCACTTTACCATGAAGATGGTCCTGACCTCGGCTGATGGAGACAGCTGTTCTCTGAGGACTCGATGGTTCAGGACTGGAATTCCCTACAGTCTGAAAAAAAAAAAAAGAATTTATGAAATCCTATTCATCATATATCATATATGTACTAATCTTTAGTACATAAGCAACCAGGTAATAAACTGTCACCCTCGCAAATGTGCCAGAGTATTTTCGATAAAACTACCAAAATTTATGATTAATAGCTTAGCCTACAGGACCTGTGTTTAAAAGGTTTTTAAGTTAATTATTATATGCCTGGACTAAATCCTGCCTCGCTTTGCTTGGGATTATCTTGTGTAAAAGTAAATGGTAATGTATTCCTGAGGAGTGGCATTATCTCTGAGTGATTAATGGATGTCCAGCTGCTGCAGGAGTTCTGGAGAGCAGCAAATCACACTAATGTTGGCTGTTGAGGTGCAGTGTTTGTCTTCAGGCTCATACAGGAAATTAATCAGTTAACGAACATTGAAGAGAACTTTATAGCTGCACGACCTCTCAGGAGTAATCGTAGCTTCGGGACGAATGTTCTCGGTTGGTGTCTCAGTCACAGCTTTGTGATCTCATCCCACAGTGTCATTTCGGTGCCCATCGATGAGGCTTCTAATCATTTTACCGGACTAATTATGACAGAATTGACACATAATGTCTTTATAATGGTGGCGCTTTCTTCTATCCATCATGAAGTTTACCTTGAAGAAAATATAAATAGTAATTGTTTTGACACATTTTCTGGCTCGTTTAAACATGAACACGCCCACAGATGCCCATATATAGTGTCTAGGCATCCTTTCATAAGGTAGCTGAATAAAAGGATCTTTATTATAGGCTCTACTGATTGTGTGTGTGTGCGTACGTGTGCGCCATTTTAAAATAAATTTAATGTTGCACATTTGCATCTTGCAAGTCAGCTGTATGTTCATGAAACCAAAGAGCTTGGGATTCGTTTAATCCATTTTGTGATAGCATATTAAGTGCAAATCAGAATGCAGTCAAGCTGTTGACACTGGGAAATCCGGCAAATAGAGTACAAGTCCTGTTTCACGTCTTTTCAACAGTCTGTATAGGGGGAGAGGATGGCCTACTCCAAGAGACATTATGAAATTCTGTAATGCGTGAACAGTTGAACTGTTAATTAAGAAATTACTGTTTTATCCCTAATTTCCTTTTGAAACATTTCTATGGCAATAAGCTGAAAGCTCGAAGACTGTTGCAAGTATATATATATTTTTTACCTTTACCTTCATTTCTTACCCAGCCTAGTTCACGCCTTTGGCAAACATTTATTCTTAGCTTAACTTTCACATTTGTTTGCATGAAGGTTGTGTAATTATAATTTGCACATATTCATGTGTGCCATTGATTTAAAAAGAGGAATCAATATGGTGTTTGTATATTATAAGTTATAGAATGGGCAGCTAGACTGGAGATCAATAATGTAGACATCCTGGACCACCTTAATATTAACTTAAACAAATATACAGAACCAGTTAAAAGTTTGTACCCACCTTCTAATTCATTGTGTTTTGTTTAGTGATGTGTTTTTCTTCCCATTCTATATATAATCCTGGAGATTTCAAGACCATGAAATGACAAATATGGATTTAGTTCTGGAAGAGTTCTTACAAGAACAGTATTGTCAAGTGCAGTTGAAAACCTTTCTCATGAAAACCTTCCCAGAAAAGCAAGACTAAAACGTATCTCTGCTGCAGAGGAGAAGTTCGACACAGAGCATAAGTAGAAGAAACATCTAAATATTAACTGTTCAAAGGAGATGATTGCATATTTCGGACGCCTTCCGCCATTGTTTTTACAGGGTAGAACGAAATAAAAATCTGGAAAGACTATGGAATTAGAAGACGTGTCCAAACTTTTTTGACTGGTAGTGTCTTGTCCGTCCACCAACACGGAATACTGTATTCTGCATTACTGCTATTTAACTTTAACGTTATTTGCTCTCTTTCTAGGTCTTTCTAGTCCGCTGAACCTCCCGAGCACAACAGGCATCTCCACCTTCGCCCCTGAGGGCTTCTCCACACCAGCACCTCCTACTGGAATGACCTCCACCCTGCCACCCATTCAGTCCTCTCCTGCCCCTCCATTCACCCTCAGCCCCATGAAGCCACTGTCCACAGCCTCTCCACTTCCTCCTCCTGCTCTGGGTGTGGGTGTGGCTTTCAGCAGTCCATTTACTTCCCCAAATATTCCGCCTCCTCCAGGCCCTGTGATGTCTGCTCCACCGATGGGGCCGCCAACCACCGGTTTCACCTCTCATGTGGCATATGACATCACTCGCGGACATGCCGGACGCACGCCACAGACTCCGCTGATGCCCAGCTTCACCAGTGCGCCACCCATGCCAGGTAGAAATGCTACATTAGTGGATTACTAGGTGACCTTGCACACTATCGGGTGTATGCAGTGGTTCGTTGACGCTGCTATATTAGAATGTGGTATAATATTTCTGAAAACCACTACAGGGATTTGTCTTTTGTAATTAAATTGGAGGTGAAAAAGCTGGGGCTTAGTAACTGAATTAGAGGATGTTATCAGAGCAAAGGGGCTAAACAGAATTAAGTGTAGTCTTTAAATTGACATTACAGTAATGAGCCACTATTTTTAGATTTTGGGTAAAGGAAGAGCGGGTGGGGCAAATGTCATGGAGATACAATACATACAAGAAGAACTATCAGAATCATTTCATAGGCCAAAGTCAAAAGGTTTAGGTTTCGCTTTTCTCTGTGCTGGAGAGACTGAATCAACACAAAGTCCAATTGGATGACTGAGAATCTTCATCGACCGCTATACTGTTTGCGTTTCTGTTTCCAATTGATGTTTTTCTCTCCACCATTATCACCTGATGTTAGGTGTGGTTTCAAATCCAATGATGCAGCAGCCAGTGATGTCGGGTGGGTTAGAGGTTGCCTCGCCGATTACTTTCCCAGAGGATCATGACGATCCCAGAGTTTTACAAAATAACGCCGCTGGAGGTGGAATATGGGGCTTCATTAAGGTAGGAGACCACTTAGACAACCTCTGCTGTTCTTTATGCTTAAAGAGAAAAACAAAGCAAAAACAAATCCAGACAATGCATTCAAAAATATTTTCTGGTGAACAGTTAAGGGTGTGTTGTGCCACAAAGCAGCATCGACAATGCAAAAATAATGATTTAAAAAAAAAAAAAAAAAATTTATGAAAACTTACCAACACTATTTTTATTTTATTCCATTTATTATTTATTTTATTCCACTTAATCATTTTGCATGTGTAATTTAAAAGTATATGAGTATTTATTATAATTTTTTTATTTTTTTTTTATGTTTTACCTGCCAGTAATTTTGCCATCTCACCTGTATTGTGATTTTTTTTATCAGGGTGTGGCTGGTAACCCCATGGTGAAGACAGTCCTGGACAAAACCAAGCACTCTGTGGAGTCCATGATCACCACGTTAGATCCTGGAATGGCTCCATACATTAGTGAGTACGGCTCCTTCTGAAAATATCTCCAATCTATATAGATTCCAATTTCTATATAATGTAAAACTCATTGACCTGTACTCCATGGGACAGAATCAGGAGGGGATCTGGACATTGTGGTGACCTCTGATAAGGAGGTGAAGGTAGGAGCCGTGCGAGATGCCTTCCAGGAGGTGTTTGGCATGGCATTGGTGACTGGAGAGGCAAGTCAATCCAACATTGCTCCTCAGCCACTGGGCTACGCAGCAGGAGTCAAGGTGAGACACTTTCATATTTGTAGTTACTCTTAACTAATCGTAGAAGATTTTTTTGGTCAAGTTTTTAACTTTTATGATTTAGAAAGTTGCGTTTTTCCCAATTAATTGGTCAGCACAATTCAGTTAACATTTGAAACAGATTAAGAGTCTGTTATAAAAGCCTGTAAAAAATCAAGTATAAAAAATTAGTGACAAAAATCTTTCTTTGTTACAAAACTGTTTGTTTTGTAGTAGCAAGGTAATTTTGTGCTGATCTTTATATTGTATTGTACAAAGAGCGAGCTTATTAATATGTTCGAATGGTTTTTACCTGGTCAGGAGAAGATCTTTCATGATCTTTTCAGAATTCAGACCCAGGTCAGTGCAAAACCTGTGATAATATTTCTCCCTACTACAACAAGAAATTAATGTATCAGGAAATTATGTAGATGTGAGCCAGAAGAGAACACAAAAAGACTGCATTAGACTTTGCTAAAAGAGGTTTCTTCTGTATTAACCTCTTCAGATCTGATTGTCTTCATATGAGGACATGACATTTTCTCCCAGCTACATTGTCCTTGTATGATCCTCATCCGGGACCATTACATATAATACTTTTCTTTTCAAACGTCTTCCTGTTCAAAGTTATCAGTTGTTAATGAACGTAAACAGTGTGGAGAAAATGCAGTGAGCACAACAGTTGGAATTCAGGTCTCAGGAGGCGAATACACTTTGGCCGTTCCTGGGGGCCTGGAGCCAGGAGGCAGGGTGCACACTGGACAGGGTGCCAATCTATTGCAGGGCACACGCGTATATACACACTCACACTACGGCCGATTCAGAGTAATGACCTAATCTGCATGCCTTTGGAGGAAACCGGATTACCCGGAGGGAACCCACCAAGCACAGGCAACCTCCATGCACACAGAGACGGGAATCGAACCTGGCGGGGACGCTAGCTACAAACCTAATGTGAAAACACCCTTAACTATCTTGATCGCCATATATTATTTTATTTTTTAGCCGTCTCTTTTGGATGTTAGTCAAGTAAGTTTTAAGATGGCCAAAACAAAAGGCCAGGCAAACACACTTGGGCTTGTTTTTTTTCATTGGATCACTTCATCTTTATTCTAGAAAGATTGTGGATTTATTTTAATTTTTTTTGTGCTAGAGGAAAAATTCGAACGGTTTCAAAATGTTCTGTGGTCTCATAAATGTGTGTTACTTCGCAGGGGGCCCAGGAGCGTATCGACAGTCTACGCCGAACTGCTGTAATTCACGAGAAACAGCCTGTGGTCTCTGTGGAGAACTTCATAGCAGAGCTCTTTCCAGACAAGTAAGCAGCAAAATCCCACTCTTTTCACACAGTGCATGATCAGAGTCCACTTCTTTGCCTTTTTTTTTTTTTTCTCCACATGTCCTTTAGAGTGACTTTGGACTTCCCAGTACCAGTAATTTCATCCAGTTACTCTGAGTGAAACAGTCTCTCAAGGTGACAATTTATAAGCCAAATTAGCTGTCATCCTTGCCAAAGCTGTATTTATTACTGATGCTGCTTACAAAGACATTTATAAATTCAAAGGTGTCAAGTCTGTAATTATAAAAAAAAAATAGCCTGTCTCAAAGCCTTGGTTAAAATGACACCGTTTGGTTCAAGTCCAAGAATGTGATGGCGCGTTCAGCTGGTGAGCTCGGCAGAACGTTGTACCGAGGGTGCCTGCTGTCGTTCTGATGTGTATGGAGAATACTAATGTCCAGAACGAGTCTGTAGGTGGCATTAAAAAAAAAAAAAGAAAGAAAGAGAGATGCAGTATGGAAGGTCAGGAAGAGCCAGCATGAACTGTACATTATCATCGTTCAGCAGTACTCGGACTGAGCATGTGGCCATTGTGGCAAGGCTGATGATGGTTAAAATCAGGGAACGCCTGGGAGACTGTTAGCATTAATACATCTCTGGGTATTGGTAATTGCGAGTAAAGTTTTTTTATTTTGGCTTCTCAAAGATCCTTTTACTTATTTAAAGAAGACAAGAAACTGTAATTTCTCACGATTAAAGTTTCCACTGCAAATCCCATTAATGGTTACTGACACCCTTTTTGATATAATGTTTTTTCTTCTTTAGGTGGTTCGACATTGGCTGTCTGATCCTGGACGACCCTAGCAACGGCATCCACATCGAAACTTTCACACAGGCTACTCCTGTTGCTCTGGAACACGTACAGCAGGTACTCAGCATTACTTATTCAGGCAGCGTACTTTGTCTATAACACACGCTGCCTCGAAGCTCTCTGATGCACCGTAAACACGTAGATGTAAATACGGGATGCTAGAAGTGTTGCCTTCCAGCTGTGTTCCTGACAGCCTCAGCCAAGCCTGAGTAATTGGAATTGTATCAGTCATTTGAAGTGCCATGTAACTTTGTCATGTATCTTGATAGAAAATCCACCTGTCACACTGTCCGCTGATGCAGCAATTAAAAAGAGAAAGTGATGGTGAATCTTAATAGACTAAACGGAGCATAACACTACCAGGACTGACTAGGGATAGGAATCACCCGATATATCACATCACGAATAGATATAATATCACGATAGATCTCTGCCAATTAAATTTTTATAAATATGCTGATTCGATTTAGCATTTTTCCTCGGTTTTAATACCATTTTAAACCTTATAACATTAGTTTCTCACTTAAAAAACAAGTGCAGCATTAAAACAATACCAAATAAATTAAAATACAAGAGTTTGACAATTTAGTTTAAATAAAATTAAGCATAAAAGCTACATGTTTACTAGACAGCACATATCTATTATGTCATCCGCCATGAATATTTCTTGACGACCATTTTTTCCTGTGATTAAGGCGAGGCGATGACGAGTCGTCACGGATATCAATTAATGAACGGTGACGAATTCAGCATGCAATATTGTTGATGAAAAAAGACGCGACGAGAATGTGATTTAAAAAAAATTTTAACTAATAAAACGCCTGTCTTTATTTTCGTCAACATATCATTTTCATCACAATCCGCTGCGATACGGTGTTCATTATGGCATGAGCAGCCGTGTTTCCCGGTGACGGGATGTTACAAGCTCAGTCATCTTTAACTCTTCGTCAACATCAGTTTCACTCGGGCGAAAGATAAGAGTCGATATTTGTGGCCATTTTCTTCATACTGAGCCGCAGAAAAGAAAAGAAAAAGTATGTGCAGTAATATTGGAGGGGAAAAGTGTGGGCACACAATCACTGGGAAAAACACCACAAATGTGAAGAGACTTCAGAAGAGAGAGCATCAAGGCATACCATAAATATCATCCAGATTTACAGCCTCTTTATGGCAGTTATATTATAACATGTTAACATAATTATGTTGTGATGTATTGTGTTTTATTTTATAGTCAAACACGTTAATAAGTTAGCAAATGATTGTGACCCATAGGAGCCACAGTATCCCTACAACAGTCAAATGGCGCTTTTCCACTGCATAGTACGGCACAGCACGGTTCAGCTCAGTTCGGCTCGGTTTGCGTTTCGACTGCAGTTTAGTACCGCTTTAGAGTGGACTGGATTATTCACGTGTCGTTATAGTTGCGCTGCCTCTACTGCCGTGACATCATCGTAAACGCGCCACAAACAAACACACAACACTCCTGAAAAACTTTTTCATTCCGCGTCGCCCCATCAAGCTCTCGCTGGATACGCTCCTCGGCTACCAACGAGAGGAACGTCTGTACTTCCTCAATAGACCACGAAACAGACATTTTTGGATAAAAATAAAATGGTGCATCCGATCCTTCGCTCGCTGTGCTAAAATCTAGCGGGTCTGTTGTGTCGCAAGTTCAGTGACGCAGTAATGACGTCACTTAGATTTTGGTAACGGTAAAAGATACTGTTCCCAGTGGAAAACCCCCCAAAAGTGAGCTGAATCGTGTCGTGCCGTACTATGCAGTGGAAAAGCGCCAAAAGTGTGTAAATTCATAAAAAAAAATTTAAAAAAATTTTAAACACTGTATTGTTCGTACTGCTACTATTTTGTAGTTTAAAAAAATATATGGACATGCAGCAGTTGTTGTGATGGTTAAAAATAAATATAATTAGCTGAAAACATCAGATGAAAAGATTTTAAATGTTAAGAATTTTTTTCAGGAAAATGTTTTTTCTTTTCTTTTTTTTAAAGGGGTTTGGCTAGGCTAGATTGATTGTAGGGTTAATGAATAATAATCTTATTGCTAAAATGTAGCGAGACTAAAATATTTAAAGGTTCCTTTAACTAAAACTAGACTAAAATGTCCAGACTTTTAGTTGACTAAAACTTGACTAAACATAAATAGAATAAGATTGGATAATTTTTTTTTAAAACGAACAGGGACATTTATCCCGGGACTAAGACTGAAATTAAACATAGCTGACAAAATTATCCCTAGGATGACCGGATGATCACTGGTCATGGCCAATCTAACTGAAAATCAGCAATTCTGGTCACTGGCCAATTGACCGGTTCATCTGTATTTTTTTTTTTTTTTTTTTTTTTTACTTTTTCTTTTTTTTGACTGTGTCAAAGTGAACAGTGAGCATATATTTCCACCAAATACATTTTGTTTAAACTGATATTGTATTTGTTGCTTGTTTAGATGTTCCCCCTGTTTTATTACTATTCTTACAGTGCAGAAGAGGGCATTCACTATTACTACATAGAAATAAATAACACTCACTAGTACGATAGATGTACCAACCTTTTGGTTTCTTTGTTCTGCTGTTCTGTGCACTTTTTTTAATTTTAAATGCTTTTAACATTCCGTTCGCTGTTCTGTCCTGCAGGCTCAGTCTCTCACCCCTCCGGATTACAGTCTGCGCTGGTCTGGTCTGCTCGTGACCGTAGGCGAGGTTCTAGAGAGGACCGTGCCCAACGTTAGCCGTACAGACTGGCACCATGCCTTCACCGGAATGTCCCGTAGACAGATGATCTACAGCGCTGCCAAAGCTCTGGCGGGCACATACAAACTTCAGCTTCCCCGCAGGATGGTATAAGATGATCTAAACAAGCCGACTCTGCTCTCGCACCAACGCTGCCTGACGGAAAGCGGCGCTTCTGAGCGTCTCAGTAGGGAAAGAGTCATCGACTAATTTTTAATTCGAGACATGGAGTGCAGTGAAGTTGCCCAAGAATTCTGAGCAGCGTTGGTCCATCTTTTATGCACATATATTAAAACAAGTTTACCAACATTACAGTGGTGGAATAAGACTTCTATATGTGATAGAATTTATTAGACCCTGACAAATGTCATATGCGGTTAGAGGTTATCGATGGGTTTATAGATACTTTGGAAAAGGAGCATGTTGAGATCAAGCTGAGATTAGGACCTAAATAACCGACACCTTCATGCGAATTTTAAGTACAAATACCAAATACTGGTACCAGTTTCTTTCTTGATACCTGAGCAAGTGTGCCATATAACATGACAGAAAAAAAGCAAAAAAGTATTTTTAGTTACTTTTGAAACATTCAGGAACAGATAAACTACTTATCGAACAAGGACAGAGGAAATTGATTCTGATCTATAGACTAGCTTTTGTTTATACAGATTATTCATCTATTCTGTTCATAGTAGATTATATAACTACCAATGTCATTGTTTAGACAACAAGAACCTTAAAAAAAATTGTTTGTATAAGATGATTAAGATGATCAAATATTTTCCAGCCAAAAAAAAACAACAAACTGCTTTGGTTATGCCCTGAATGTATTTTCTATTAGATGTCTCAGTGGCCTAAAATGTTTTTATTTTCATATTTTATTTTCTTAAAATGTATTTAAATACATGAATTGGTTTCCATTTTGCCAGTTGTTGTATTTTATTGGCTGTTTTACCATGAGTAGAGTACTGGCTATAAAGTATCAAAGGTCTTTAACATTTGTAGAAGTTTTTACTGAGTCTTTGTCCATCCAATTTCTCCATTTTCAATTATTGAACTCAGGATTGTATTTAGCCCATTTTAAAGCACAAATTGTGCAGTGTGTATAGAGTTAATATTCATTTTCTTTTACCAAAGGGCATGTAAACTGCTTCAGTGCAAGTGTTTTTAAAGAAAAAAATAGATTTTGTTTTTCTTAGACGCTGAACATTTGTCTGATGCATTACGTACGAAGTTGGAATTGTTCATTACATTTTTGTAAAATCCTAAATCAAAACACTTTTTCTCCCTGGCGTGAAGGGTGGGTATTTTAACTTTTGTTCAAATTGTGGGCTTACCTTTTAAAGTAGATCTTGTATTGCATAGTAAAATATCGAATACAATTTTAATGAGAATTGATGATCACGTTGCTCTGTCATGGCACCTTTTGCATATCTGACGCTGATATTCATGTTTTATAGAAAAGAAGACCTGGGGTTATTTTTGGCATGTTGGGGTGTTTTACTTCTAATCCCTAATAGCTAATGTAATAAAACCACATTAGTTTTTGAAACATATCTAAATGTTAAACTTGTTAAGTTTTGTGAAGGTTAGTGTTAGATGTTCAGATTTCCTGTACTATTACTAAGACGGTCTAAAACTACTCGGAGTGATACAGATTCCTGGGAAAATTTAAATATCTCTGTGTATGACCTCTGAGATTTTGTTTTGAGAACATGTGCAGTTATGTATTGTTGACTGTCGAGGCCAAAATCACTGTAAGAATCAGGTTTATGACGCGTGATGTGAAAAAATGAAGAGATCTGAGAGCATGCAATGAAGTAGTAGAAGAACAGATAATGCCTTTAAACATAATGTCATGATGTTTTTTTTTTGTTCTAAAACATCTTTGGAACTCCATTAATTGTACTTCCTAAAGGTGCCTTCTGTCTGCAGAAGAGTAAAAAGATTTTCTGTAAACGTGCCTTATGTGGTTATTTTATTGGATTTTGTAGCAGTGTAGAATACCTGTGCCAAATCGGTGAAAGAGGAGCACATGTATCAGTTCAAGGTCAGTCTGTCTTTGCACTAATAACACAGCATGTAAGATAAAATGTTGAGATGAGCTGGACAAAATATATTTTTTAGACATAAAATGCTCTAGAGAAAAGCTTTCACGCTTGTCAGATTTCTGAGCATTTGAGTGTTTTAACACTTCCAAACTTATGGGTTTTTGTACCTCACCAGTTTAGATTTGCACATACTGTACTACACTTGGGGTGGTTGTCCTGATAGAAGCTGAACCTTTGCCTCCTAGTTTCAAGTCTCATGCACCCTGGAACCAATATTCTTGGAAAACCTTATACTGTACTGTAATTGGCTCCATCAGTCACTGATCAGTTTTTCCACAACATGATACTACAGTATCACCACCATGATTCAAATCAGAGATCAAGAGTATCTAGCATGCCTTTTATATGGCTTTAAAAATATATATATATATATAATCTCTCTCCCATAAAGCTCATCTTTGGTGAGTGCCCTGGTTTTTTTGTTTTGTTTTTGTTTTGTTTTTTGGTATGAGTAATTCCTAGTGATGGGAATTACTAATCACCTCCCTGTACGATGTTATTGCTATACCTAGGTGCCAATTCTACAAGTATCACTTTATTTTATAAATATCCCAATTCCATATTAAATTCTCCGTTTTTGTTACAATTTGAAACATTAAAAACAGTTTGGTTAATTAAATATAGTCCACAACCAGTTTTACATAAAAACCAAGGGTAGTGTTTAAACAACACAAACTAACTTCAAATGCAAGAGCCTAGCATTTAACTTAAAATTAAGTGAGCACATGGGTTGAGTGACTGTGAGCATGTGGGCACGTGTGGCTTTTAACGTGGGCATGTGGGGTTTCTAATAAAAAAATTTTCAACTAATTAGCGTTCATGGTGTTTTGACTTGTGTAATGATTATCATTCACTCACAGTTTGGAGAAAAAGACAGATTGGAGGCTTTTATTATGCGATTTCTGATAATGTAACTCCATAAAAATGTGTTTCTGTTGCGCCACTTGAAAGGTTTTGCGCTCTGTACAGATGGGTTACTGTATATGTCTCCAGTCACGGCCAATCAAACCAAACTGAAAACCAGCCAATTCTATTCTATTTCAATGCTATTATAAATCTAAAAATAGTTTAAAAAAATAGTTTCCTGACTGAAACCTCCTTTGCGTCTCTAATTCAGACCTACCAAATACAGATGGGGGGGGAAAATAACAATTCAGTTACGTATCATGATTCTTTTGTGTGTCAATACATGTAAAGCTGCAAATAAAATATTTTTTTTAGTTATTATTTTTAAATTTAAATATGTGCAGCGGAGGTGAAAAATTGCTGTTCCTCTAGAGTCCTTACAGGTGGAGCACTCTGAACTATTCACCCTGCATTTGGCAGGTGGCTCAGTGTCACTTGTGGTAGAAGCAAATTATTTGCCAGGTTTGTTTAGAATTGTAACAAAATCTGAAAAAAAAAATAAAAAATAAATATTGAATAAGGATCTTTTATAAAATTGCAATACAAGTCAAATCGGCACCCAGGTATGGTGATATTATATCGAGTGACCCATGGTGATTCCTGTCCCTACTACCAAACCACACAATATTTCATGTGCATGTCCTTTTTAAATCCACTCCACATTTTAATCTCCATCTCAAGCGAGCTGGTAAAACCAATAAGCACCATGCCTGATTCAAGAGAACTTTCATTGCTGAAGGTGTTTAAAGTTCCCTTGTTTTAAACATTGTCGTTGTCGTCGTCCCAATATACCGCCCCCCCCCCCCCCTCCGGTCTTCTTTTTTAGACTTTAATGTGCTTGTGCCCCGTTTCGGCTGTGGTGCAGGCTTAGCATAAAATGGTCTGTAGCACAATGAAAATCTAAATTGAGTCATTTTTACAAGATGTGCAGATATAGTAGTATCACTATATGAACTGCAAATTGCCCTGAAGATATGTTTTAGAAAACACAACTCACTCGAGGTCTTTAAGTGAGTGACATTTCTAATCATAGTTCTTGCTACTCTTAAAGCCTCGTGGGCAATGCAGATAATGAATGATGTTTAGTTCACGCCTCAAAACGTTTGCTCGATTTAGGGCAGTGTTCTAACTGGGACAGTCCAGGAGAGGTTTTAGGTCCCTAGTCTCAGCTGTTTTTATGTGCTTTGGAGTCTTTCCAACTCTTTAATGCATAGGGCACTTCAGCTGTCTTTCAGATGAGCTACAGGTTTTTGTTTAGTTACATAATTATTTTCCATCATGCTGCTATCAGTAACTGATTGTAGAAACATACTAATCTTTATTCTAACATTTATTCCACCTAATAGTGTAGCAACTTCTTGATGTAAAGAATTCTGTCTGTACAGAATGATGGATGGGTTTTATTCATTCTTGTTTTGTTTGATTAAAAGAATATTAAGTTTATACTATACTAGACTTTGGGACACCCTGTATGCAAACACGCATACAAATGGAAGAGACACTATTTTTTATTTTTTAAATCTCACCAGTGCATATTGTTTAAGAAGAGGATTGAATTGGGACTAGGATCCCTCTGGACTATTTCCCAAGCAGGAGGTTTTTAATTTCATGCGGGTATGAGCAGGCATTCAGATATGAAGCTCATAAGACAATCTGACCACAATGCATTTACAGCATTAATTCATCCTTATTTTTAATTAGTTAATACACTGTCTGAACAACAACAACAAAAATTCAATAAAATTGCACACTGTAATATTACATTGAAATGCCTTAAACTTAGATTTCCTTGTGCAGTCATTGTGGCATAGTTTGAACAAACTGTTTTTTTTTTCTTCATATAGTTGCATTAATGTTTGGCTGAGATCTGAGATGATGGAAAAGTTAAATTACTCTGTAAAGTCTATTCCAGCACATCCCAGAGACATTTAACAGGGTTACAATCAGGAGTCTGTGGTGGCCAAATAAGATAAGAACAAATCCAATGATGGTCATTCAGTATATTCAGGTCGTCAGCTGACTTCATTTTATTTCCACATAACGTTACTGAGCCTTGACTTGACCATGACTGCCTCTTGTACAGTGGCCACTATGCATGATGAGTGTCTAGTAACCCAAAGCTGCCATAATCTCTAAACTACATTAGTTACTGTTTAGCAGAGGTGGGTAGAGTAGCCAAAGTACTCAAGTAAAAAGTAGTCATCCAAAATATGTATTACTCAAGTCAGAGTAAAAAAGTATTCGGTGAAAAGATACTCAAGTACTGAGTAAGTGTTTCAATCGCAATGTCTGATTATAATTTTTTTAAATTATAATAATTATATGTTAGTGTATATATATATGTATATATATACACACAGTGCATCCGAAAGTATTCACAACGCATCACTTTTTCCACATTTAATGTCACAGCCTTATTCTAAAATGGATTAAATTTATTTTTTTTCTCAGAATTCTACACACAACACTCCATAATTACAACATGAAAAAAGTTTACTTGAAATTTTTGCAAATTTATTTAAAAAAAAAAAAAAATTGAGACATCGCATGTACAT
>JAQQZT010000009.1:16643479-16661538 GCA_030068275.1 Clarias platycephalus | reverse complement strand
ACCCGATGGTCACTCTGTCAGAGCTCCAGAGGTCCTCTGTGGAGAGAGGAGAACCTTCCAGAAGGACAACCATCTCTACAGCAATCCACCAATCAGGCCTATACTGTATGGTAGAGTGGCCAGACGGAAGCCACTCCTTAGTAAAAGGCACATGTCTGCCTGATGTTTGCCAAAAGGCACCTGAAGGACTCTCAGACCATGAGAAACAAAATTCTCAGATCTGACGAGACTCTCTGGCCATTCTACCATATGATTTCACTATTAGCAGCATGGATTTATGGGCGTTCCGCAAAATTTGAGAATGATACGGAAACTTTCGTTTGCACATGCGCAGTGAGCGTATATAGGACGGTTTCACAGGTAGAATAAATGAACACCGGCTGAAGATGTGGTTATTGTTATTGTGGCTGATTGGTCAAACGGAGTCATGTGATTATTGTTGCTGCGTCTGATTGGTGAAACAGTCATGCGGTAGGCCTACCGGCTACATGTGTAGAGTAAATGGTTAGAAAAGTGACGAGTCGAGTGTCGCCACTCACGGAGTGAGGTTTTTTTCTTCAGAAATCTACTCAAGTAAAAGTGAAACGCATGCTGCAGTAAAACTACTCATACTCAGGTCACATCAGACAGCAAAACTACATGTTTACTGGTTTTTAATTTCTGCATGGAATTTTTATACAAGCCAATTTATTTAATAATCATATCTGCATTACCTTAACCTTCCTCGTGGCTTTATAATAGTGTTTCTGATCAGTATTCACCTTGGTCCACTATTTAACAAATGATTAATCCTGGATGAGGATGGCTGCATATCCCTCACACATTTTTTTAATGAGGGATTTGAAATAGCCACGGCCTTTAAACCTTTGGTAAAATCCATCCAATTATTTATGCCTTTCCATAAATCTGTCCCTGAGGACTTTGGAAAGTTAGCTCCCCAAAGGAGCTGAATAGTCTCCAATTTAGCTAACTCAGCTTTTACTTTTAATTGATTTGTATTTTTTTTTTTTTTTACTTGAAATTGTTTTATTTGGTCTGTTCTGCAGGTCCCATCTGGTCTTTATGAAGCTAGGGGTCTTTTACAGGTTCAATGTACTGCTGTATATCATTTTATAAATGTCCTACCGAGCAGCTGCATAAAGTGAAGCGAATCAATGACCAAAGTAAATTGAGGTCCTGTCCTTTGGCCACTTCTCATATTCCATGTAACTTTTTTTCTTTTTCTTTTTTCTTGGCAGGGTCAAAGAAAACAGAAGGTTGTGTTGAAGGACGGAGCATAAAAGCATAAATATGTGCACACCTTTAGGCAATTCATGAAGTGGCCTAAATTTAGTCAGATATGATACACAGAGGCAGGGTACAATAGAGAGTAGTAGCCAAAGGATCATTACCTTTATGATCTAACGTCAAACAAGCTTCACAGATGACCTTAATCAGTGGGAAAGGCTCTGGACATTAAGGAAGAAATTGGGCATTCTGGAAGGCCAGACACAGCAGCATGAAGCGAGCGGAGATAACCTAGTGCACTAAAAAAAGCTGCAGTAGGAAGAAATAGATGCAGCGAATGGTATCTGATAATATACTGTACAGTAGTGTAAATGTGTGATGGTTGTTTTGTGGAAATACTGTAGAATGGGGACTTTTGATATTGAATAACTCTCTTTCGTCGTTCCTCTTTGCTCATGAGAAATCTCTGCTTTTTCATCATTACATTCCAAAATAGAGTCCTCTGATGCATCTGGAATATTTTTGGAAATCATAAGGTGACTTTTTTGCAAGAGTGCTTCAAGCAGCTGATTAAAATTCCTTACAAATCTACAGTAATAGATGTGTCAAGGTGGGTGAATGATTCCTTGATGTATGTATTTATACATGTACTTTAATGCATATTTTATGCTTTACTGACTGTTCATTTCATCATCTTCAAGAATTCTTCCACAAACCTAAAAAACAATGTGACAGCTAGATATGATCACTCCTTACATATAAATTAGCTGATTACTGTATTGTTTTTGAGAAAGGCTGCAAAATGGCGTAGTGGTAAGGACTGTGGCCTCGCACTTCCAAGGTCGAGAGTCCAAGGGTGTGAGCGAAATTAGCATCTCCCCATGCTTGACTGGTTTCTCCCGGGTACTCTGGTGACCCCCACAGTCAAAAGACATAATGACTAGGTTAATTGGCGTTCCCAAATTGCCCTTAGTGTGTGTGTGTGTGTGTGTGCTTTGTGATGTATTGGCACCATGTCCAGGGTGTACCCTACTTGTACCCAAAGTCTCCATGGTTAGGCTCCAGACCTGCAGGATAAGTGTTGAATGAAAAAAAAAGATTAATACTTTAGCTGTTGTTAACAAGTTTTAATTGGTTTGCTCACATTTCTTACTGAAATATGAGTCAATAACCAAGTTCAGTGTTATTTCTTTTCTTATTTGTATACATTCAAAAGTTAAAAAATTACTTTAACTCGAGGAACGCATTTGAGTCTGTACTCTGACTTTTAGGTTTTTTTTTAAAGAGTATTTTTACTCTTTGCACACTATTAACTTTCTATACTTCTGCTACATTAAAATTCATAGATTCACAATTCACACTCGATTCTCATCTTTTAAATGAATATGGATGATTTGGTCATCATCGAGTACTTTTAAGCTCGATGTTCTTGAAACAAAAAGAAATGAAGCATGATGCAGCAAATGACAGAACAACAATATCTCCTTAATGGTAAGAGTAATCACCCAGAGGGTTTAATGAATGTGCATCACTTCTAACAGTATGAAAAGTTTTAAAGAAAATAAATGAAGACATTAAATTAAGTGTGAAGCTGAAGTGAGGAGGCATCAGAGAAAGAAAGCTCTCCATTCCAAGGGCAAACATCAGCATGTGACTGAAAAGCTGCAGGAAAAAAAAACTATTAATACAACATTCTTTGTTGGTTTGCTTTGATGGTAAAGAGCATTGTGGTCTTACAGCTCCAAGACCAAGGTCCCTAGTTTGATAATGAGCTCAGATTCCTGTCAGTGCGGAGTCGGTGTGGAAAAACATGCCAATGGATGGGGTTGACTACACCAAACTGCTCTTATGTGTGTGTATGCAATTTGCTCTATGATGTCATGGTGTACTGTAGCATCCAGTAATCTCAGGATTGGTCATGACCCTGATTGGGGTAAAGCAGCACTTGCAGTATTGAGGAATGAATGATTCATCCTCTCCACTGGATACTGGCACAAGTTACTGACTTGGTAGTGACTCCATGCTAACCACGCCTACCCAGGATACCAGCTGTTCCCATGATAAGTGAAAAAATTACAGCATCAACACCACAGATGTTTTTACCCAGCAGATGAAATACTCTCTTCAAGTCTTAAAGACTTAAAACCGGATGTTTAAATGTAATGAGTATATTTCTGAGCAAGATGTTGTCTCACCAGCTTGCAGTCAAGGTAAAGTTTGCCTGCAGTCACAGGCACCCCGTCTCAGATTCATGTCTTCTCTACTGCAGTAAATGAGACCTCAGGAGCATTATTGAAAGAGCTGTGGCTGGCAGATGGAGTTTCGCTTCATATTCACCCATCTGTCAGTGAAAGTGTGAGTTGTGTAAATTGACTGAATGAAAGAGAAGCTCCAGGTGAGACTTTTGGGTCTCTGAAGGAACGAGACGCTTTCAGTCTCATTCACTCAACTCAGTGAAGGTCAAACTGAAAACTATTTCTGAAATTTTCTTTATGGCTATTTTATTCTGACATCTCATTTCCTTTCTTGTGCTGCACACGGATACAGTTCTTGCCACGCAGGAATAGCGCTCGTGCTGGATGAAATGATGAAATTTACAACATACTGGAGATCATTTTGTGTGAATATTTCATGAATGCAATTAATTTATACTTTGATGGCCAGACATGTGATGTGAATTATATATATATAGATGAATAATATGCTGCAAGGTTAAATATAACAAAATACTGTACATTAGTGTGAATGTCATATATTTGACACAAGTGTAACATAAATTACAGTCAGATGACATTGTAAGGGAATTAATGCAGCAAGTCATATGTAGTACAGGTGTTACAATGGCTTCGTGGTTCACACTGTTGCTTCGGACCTCCAGGGCTTGGGGTTAAAATTTCACCTGTGGTTTGTCTGTGGATGTTCTTACCGTACTTGGTGGGTTTCCTCTGGGTATTCCAGCTTCCTCTGACAGTCCAAAGACGTGATGTAGGCCGATTGGTGTTTCAAAATTGCCTGTAGTGTTTGATTGTGGGGGTGAGTGTGTGCGCTTTTGCTCGATGGGTTGGGGTGCCAGAAATCTCACAACCCTATGCAGGGTCAAATATTATTTAAGACTAGATTAGCTAATGATTGGCCTAAATGTTTACATTTCTTAATTTTGGATAATTTCCACCATACAGTGTGGCCTGTGGTCTTTTTTGCACTCATACTGGACATTCATGGACATTTACATATATTATATTGTATATTTTGTCTTTTATAGATACATTGTTCTTATCTTAGCTAAAAAAATTTTTTTTAATTAATTTTGTTAATTTTTAATGATAATTTTTTTTATTCATATTTAGTTCCTATTAATAATATTTATTTTTTAAGGTCACGGGCGGTCATTTAAGCATTTCACTGCATATCGTACTGTGTATGACTGTGTATGTGACAAATAAAATTTGAATTTGAACAACAAAAAAAGAAAAGTATCAATTGCAAATGTTCAAATTGACAGCCTGTGATTTTAAGGCACTGAATGTTTATTAATGTATCAGGACTGATGCTCTTACACACAGAGAAGATTTCCTTCTTTATCACAGAAATTGTCCTGGGCTGATTCAGTTAAAATACTGACTTTTGATGAGCAAAAGAAAAAAAAAGTTAAGTGACGTGAGGTCTAACTTTATTCAATTCTCTACTTATTATGCAATCTATTGAGAATTGATGCTATCTCTCACTCATTCACCATCCATACTGCTTTATCCTGTATTCAGGGTCACGGCGGGCCTGGAGCCTATCCCAGGATACCAGGCGGGGTACGTGTGTGTGTGTGTATGTGTGTACGCAGAGCACACACACATACTGTACACTCACTTATGATGTTATCTTGGATCTGAAATAAAAAGAAACATAAAATTTCATCATGATTCATCTTGACTCCAAGTACATTTTTAGCATTTTTAAGGCCTCTGAAAGTGAAATGAGAGAGCACAAACTGCATTTAAACATTTCATTCTGACTGCGGTGCAGAAGCATTGAATAGAAACAGAATAGATTAGGCTCTGTCCTTCTCAGATTCCAAATGCAAGAGTCTCACTGTATGAGAAAGTCAGACTCAGCCAGCAAGGTTTTAGACATCTTTAGACATAATACCTCAGTGGATATTAATTTTGCCAAGGTGGCACAGAGGCATAGTGGTAAGCACTGTGACCTCAAGGTTTAGAGTCCCCCTCAGGACTGTGCTCATTAGGTTTGCATGTTCTTCCTGTGATAGGTGGGTTTCCTCCAGGTCCTGTGGCTTCCTCTTACTGTGCGAAGACATGCCGATTAGGCAAATTGGAGTTTCATAATTGCCCATAGTGCGATTCATTGGCACGCTGTCCAGGGTAGTGTATATCCCACTTTGTGCTCCATGTCCCCTGAGATAGGATGAATTTATGCAATATGCTTCTCCCACATGATTGGCTGATTGAAAAGTATTGTGTAGAAGGACAGATGTTTTTCTATTAAAGTGGCCAGTATGGTAACCAATTGTAAAATAATATAGTATGAACATCACTGTCACTAGAGGCAATGCACACATTATCACACTGAATGTTAACCTGTTTGACATAACTAATAATTCTACTTCTCCGCTGAATATGAACATCTGTCAAACAAACAAACTGATCGAATTCAACACTACATACAAATCTGTGCAGATGTTGATGAAATATTAAGATTTCACTTAAGAGGAGGATCATTGACCATGAGTTCTGCATAGTGGACTTGTACTTAACATTGCCATGGAAACAAGCTCAAGAGCTGAGCTGCGTGCACACACATATATACACACACACACACACACACATACACACACACACTCTGCAGTGTCGTCAAGCAGTGTTTCCCTCAAACACATAAAAGAAATGGGCAACCCGTGGCTATTTTTCCGTTATGTATGCCTATGACGCCTATGCGACAAATTCCAGTGAGAAAATGTATGCAGAAAGTGACCTGTCACACAACTCCAAGCTCACTCCTAATCCCTTGAGCATGATCACTTACTCAGGAGATAAGTCGCCCCTTATCTGAGGATGTCAGGAAGACTAAGTGTCTGCGAAACTAAACGCATCAACTAAATCCATCCCTACACCGTCTGGACATGAAAGGATGCCATGAAGATGCTGATATGTTTGTGTAGCCATCAAAGGTAACTCAGAAACTCTAGCTGGATGCTGGTTTCGATCTGTAAACACTGTTGGATTATACCCTGTTTTGATAATATTTTATTATAGAAATACACTATGTCACCAAATGTTTGTAGATACCGTCCCACCACACCCTTATTAGTGTCTTTCCCAAACTGTTGCCATCGGTGTTGAAGCATACAACTGTCTGGAATGATTTATGGATGCTGTAGCATTAAGAATTTCCCTTCACTTCTCTTAAGAGAGATGGGATGGTGGTTTAGGGGTTAGTAGTTAGGAGTTTGAATGGTGGGTTTTGCTTGCATACTCAGTGTCCTCCCCAGAGACCAAAGACAGGCAGTATAAACTGATTGGCCTTTCCAATTTGACCTTAGTGTATGATTGGGTGTGTGATTGTGTCCTGTGATGGGTTGGTAGGCCATAAAGGGTATATCCCGCCATGTGCATGAAGTTCCTTCCTCTAGGCCCACATACAGTATAAGCATTATAGACCATAAATGGATAGATGGATAGATGGAATTAATAGGCCCAAACCACAAGAGTGATCTTCAGCCACAGGAAGAAATGCTAGTTTTCAGCTTTATGGTGTATCGCCTTCTAAAACATGCACTCCATTTGCATCTTGTTTCTCTCCACAAAGCTAAGCCTGAGCCTCTGAGACCAAAAATGCAGGCATTTGTATGTATCCTGATTATTGGACAATAGAGGATCAGAGGCTTTTACTGCCTTCTGTGTTTGAACAGCACACTTTGCCTCTGTTGATCTGAGAGAGTAAACTGGCTTACTTTCTCTCTGGCTTCACAGAATGTAAGACTGAATCGTTAATATATCTGAATGGTTAACCTGCACGATTTTCATTTGTGTGTGTGCAAAATATTGTACTTACTAACGCACTATAGTGCTTTTCCTGCACAGTGTCATGGAAAGCCTACAGTGTATTTCAGGAGACTTGGGGCTCTAGGTGGGGTACACCTGGACAGGGTGCCAATCCGGGGTGCCAATTAGTTTAGTGCTAATCTGCATATCTTTTTAATGCTGGAGGAAACAGGAGCACCTGGCGGGAAACCTGCCAAGCATGTGTAGAACATAATTTTTTTTTTACATTTTAACAATTAGCCTTAAAGAAGATGAGCTTCTAACTGACTCTTAAAGCCATAATGAATGAAAAAAAAAAATCTTAATCTTTGTATAATATGCTTTATTCTAATTACATTATTGATTACATTACATACAACAAAGTATCTTTGTTTCATGTCAAGAATTTTTATGTTACAGTATGTCAATCGTATCACACTGCGATAGGCTGGAAAGTGATGCTCAAATTTATTTTGGGAAAAGTTCCAGCAAGATATTACTTTTACCCTCATTCCCTTCACACACAGTCCTTCATGTCTGCAGAGAAAAGCTATTTGTTTGGTCGGCTGAACCTTTCAGTCTCACATAGAGATGGAGGAAGCAAGCACATTTTTTTTTCTGCCCTTATACTGCTATGGTGTTCACTCCCAATGGTGGTAATTTAGCCAGCAGCTACTTCTCCACATTCTGAGTGTCAGATCCGTCTGGCAGGCTGGAGGCTGCGACCCTAATGCAGGCATCCTGAATGATCTCACCCTGTCAAATAAACCTCCCCGAGCACAGAGATATAGAGGATGTCTTTGACTCTAATAGCTTTTTGACCTTTATCTACAGTATAAATGATTTTATACTTACAACCAATTGCTAAATTCTAAGCCGTTTCTCATGACTTTGATGACTTGAAAATGAAACAAATATAACCTAGTGTTGTCATGGCAATGGGGAAAAGCAAGGGTAGTAAATAGTCTAGTCTTGTAACCATCGGGTAATACAATCATAAAAATAATGATGAATTTAAAGGGGCTGTAAGGGGCTTTGGTTAAATAAAAAAAACCAAAGTCTGTGGTACTTTTAGTCACTAAACATTGTCTCATACTTTGATAGAAAATTCCATTTAAAATGACATAAAATGTCCTGTAGTCTGTCAGCAAATAATAATCGTACTAATGGAATTTACTTACTGCTTCAAATGTGACTCCCCGAGTCTTATAAATATACATGTACACATATACTGTACATTTATGCGATTTTCAAAAAGCTTATGCACAGTAATAAGTTGACAGTAGAAGAATATGTGACTAAGGCCTAATCCAAATACACGGATATTTTTTCCCTCACCTGTTCTCCAAAAAAAAAAAAAAAAAAAAACCTTCATCTACATGAAAAAGAAACTGTCTGTCGATGCACACAAACCATCAGGTGGCAATTCTGTATAACCCGAATACCCCTATCTCACCTACGTGGTTTCGCGAGGTGGCCGTAAGTGCGGTTCATCATGATTCACCGCGAGTCATGGCGCTGTGAGTACGTTCCAAAACTTTGCGGAATGTCAGCGGAGCGTCGGCGGGCAATCGCGGCAGCTCACAGTGCCTAACACCGCATCTCACCGTGAGTTAAACTGCATACAGTAGGTGAGATAGGGGTTTAACTGTAAAAACATGCTGACTAATCATACGCCTGAAAAAGTTCTTCTTTCCTCTCATTCTCCTTTCTTGGAAACTTTATATACGTTATACTTTATATATAATATTTTCAACTTGGAAGGAGTTACACGTACGCAAACACACATGGTCACCATGTTATAATAAACGGTACACGCACACATGGATGTTGACTATACGAGTGACGCATGCGCACTGAGACGAAGGATGGGAGACGATTACCCATAATCCCGTAGCACATGAGAGAGAAAGACCTTTGGCTCAGTTGTGATCATGTGACGCTCGCCAGAAAAACGCATGCATATTATTTGTATATCACGACCTCACTCGTTTATTAAGTTACAATTTATTTAAAATGTTTGCTTGCCTTGCAAAACACACACACCAAGTTACTCGCAATCCAAGGTTTCACTGTGCTGTATGTGGAACTACAGTACGTCCATGGTTTATTCTCCTCAACTTGTGGCTGGTGCGAATTTAAAATTACTCTCACCTCTGTTAATTAAACTATGGGTCGCTAACTGGCTATCACTAGCTTAGTGCTAGTTACAACGGTTGCAGAAGGAAATGTATTAGCAGACCGAAATACCTGATTAAATAATCAAACAAATCTGAATCTGTTGATTATGAATAGTGTTGTGATTTGAAATTGTGCTGTTGCGCTGAATATCAGTACAGCTGTGCTGATATACAGTACAACAGCACTCCCTCTTGTATGATATAGCATAAATATAAACATGAGAAATTAATGAAAATCTTTCTTATAGTACCTTTGAGGAAGGTTTAATATACTTACCTTCCTCTTGTGCTTTCTATCACAATAGCATAAAGAGATGGAATATGATCCTTAGGGGAAGGATGAAAGCATGAATGCAATTAAATGCACTACATATTTTTTTACAGACAGAATTCCTCAGTGAGATCCATCAGTCCCTATGCATTTCTTGCCTGTATGTTAAGAGATATGATTGTGTCCTAGTTTTTATGACCTTGTGTGCTTCCTTTTAATGTGTTAACTTTCTTCCATGCTTATATGCTCTCTCTCTCTCTCTCTCTCTCTCTCTCTCTTTTGCTAGTGGACAGAAAAGATGAGTTGATGCTGATGCTGATTTCGGGCTGGTATACAGGGCTTCGAATCCCTGTGGAGGAGACAGAAGGTCACAGCCCGAATCTGCAGATAAGATTCTCCACTGGCAGCAGTGGGCAAGAAGACAGTACTCACATGACCTGATGCATTGAGCTCTTGATGGACCCTGACACTTTAAAGCAACCATAGCTGCAGAAACACCACTGCTATTACAGGTCATTGCACGTTATTACTGATCAATAGGAACAGAGTGCAAATGGACATGGATAAGAAATGGTGTATATACTGTATGTTGAGGAAGGAGCAATCTGCCTTAATATCTAAAGTATTGCTCGCTAAGTGTGTTTTTCTCACATGGTGTAGAATTAAGTTTTGATCAAGATGTTAGATAGCTACAATATGTGACATAGTGAGCCGGAAATAAGCCTAAGCAACTCAGGCATCAAAATATTGATGCTCTGGTGCTGCAGTCAGAAATGAAATCTTTAAAAGCAATTTTCTCCTTTTTTAGTTCTGGATGTAATCAGATTTTAAAATGATAGAACTTTGCTGCTGATTGAGATACCTGTAATAGAGAAACATATGTGGTTTAAGAAAAGCCTGAATCAGCTACTGGAGATGAAATCATATGCAAGTGCAATTAAAATATTTTTAAACTAAACTAAACACGACCAAAGTTTCATAAACTTGGAAACTTAAAAATGTAAAGTATGATTTATTAGCAAAAACATATTATGGTGGCCAAAAGTATTCATACAACATATTTCATGTATTGTAGTTCTCCATGTGCATCCAACAGTTGATTTCACTAATTAGTTCTAGCCTGGCTTGGTGAAGAATTAACTGAAAACTAGTTAAAAACTGTCTATGGGAGAATGGTATTCTGCTTTTAAAGCCATGGCCTGGTCATCTCCAGACCTACAGTAAACCCAGTAGTAAACTGTTGGACAATGGTGAATGGCTACTAAGGCAGTAGCAATCATGAAATCCCATCTTCTCTGCATGATCTTGGATGAGCAAGTAAGACCACAGTACTACCAATGTCTTTTGGACTTTTAGAGAAAAAAATATATATATCACAATTTCGTTACAGAAAATAAGAAATGATTCTTATTACTTTACTTAACTCAATAACTCAATAACTCAGAATGTCATTAAAACACTGAATATCACTTTTGTCTCAATACTTTTGGTCAACACTGTATACATTCTAGTGGAAAAAAATGGCAACAAAAGGAAAAAGGCAGACGATGAGCATGGTACAAGATGTGTTATAAATGACAATGCTCATTTAACCAAACCGTGGCTTGCGTGATGTGAGCTGGTAAGGTGAAGTGGCTCATGAGAATTGTACTCATGGGTCATAATCGGCATAACCGGTAGTTTTTGAAACCACACATAGCAGAAAATGCTATTTAAAGAGTTCTCCAATGTGACCGTACACACACAAATGAATTACCTTAGGAAATCTGAAGTGAAATATAAATATTATAAATGTCCGATTTTTTTTAAATATGAAACCAAATAGAAACTCAAATGTCTCTTCTTCTGTACAGTGCAGTTTGTCTTATGGATTGTAGTTCTGTAGTAGAAATAATCTTGTAACTTATTATTTTAGTCTGAAGGCCCTGTTGCTTGGCTGAAAAATATATTCTCTGCTCCTCAGGGGTCCTCAATGTCTTTTTCTTAAAATTAACATGCATTCTCTCAAAATATAATGCTAATATAATATATAATGATGTAATGTGATATAATATGCAAGATTCTTTTAAAATATCTGTAAGGGAAATATTAGCACTTGCCTGAATGTGACCTTCACTGATAATTTTGATTCTGATAATAAAGCAGCTTCATAGGCATTGTATGATTGCCTCTAAGCAAAAGATGACAAAGTTTGCTGATTGTTCAAATTACTTTAGCAATGAACACTTATGCTTAATACAAAAATAGACAAACCTACAGAATGTTACATTACAAAGAGATCAATGGAATAATGGGGAAAAAAACTTCATTTATTGCTTTTATAATTACCAACTAATATGAATCAGGCAGCAGGGTTTTATTGTCCATTAGCTTGAAAATTATATTATTCTAAGCACTTATCATCCTAACACAACACTCTCATTATAAATTAATGATGTTTTGACCCGAAATGAATTGACATATCACTCACTGGGAGATGAGCGCGTTGCTTGGTAATATTAACAGGAATGAGAAGAGATGAGTCTCAAATGCTGCAAAATGGACACGGTATGCATATTAACTATAGGAAGTCCCTGATCATTTTCCCTGACTGTAGACACCATTAATTCACTGCATACCTCCTGGTCCCTCTGCTGCAGAATTTATGAAATCAGTTTTGATAATAAGGCTTTAATATTTAATATGCGCATACACACTCCACAGTAGGGGAGCGTATGAAGTAATTCTTTTTAATCATGAGAGCTTGTATATGACGCAAAGAACAAGGCAGAGAGGTAGAAAAGAGCATTTCTGAAGTCTGTCTTTAGAACTTTTCAATTACGGAAAGTGAAAAAAGGGACTTCCTTGGGCGACACAGGAACATGAATAAGTGCATGCTGATAATTCCTGACAACCGAGAACATCACATTAAGAGGCTTTTTTGAAATAAAAGAGTTTTGCATTAAAGTGGATTGCTGTGCAATATGATCTCCACAGTGTCGTAAACACAGGACTAGCATGCATGCATGCAGAGCATTAAAACAAGACAAAAACCACTTCTCCACCAGAGGAAACACACACAGTTCCTTTATCAATGATTCACACCGTTAGCCTGGAGGAGAATGTGAACAAGTATCCATCATGATATCTCAGGCCACTGCACAGGACTTGTTTGTCCAAGTGCACTCACAGAAGTGCTGTTTCAACTTTCTCAGATTTTAATAGCCAACATATATCTTGGTCTGTCTGTAGATTTCTGTCTGACTCCGAATCCGTGCATGTATCTGTCTTTTCATCCTAGCCTGTAGACATAAACAAACTTTGCAAGGCATTGAGTTTGTGCTCCTGCAAAACATTTTTCCCTTCGGAAGCCTTTTAGGGTTATTATCTTCTTAAAAGCTCAATCTTACAGACAAGGTTTAACCATGCGGCAGAAGCACTTAGTTGAAGTCAGGACGGCATTAATCTTCACACGACTAGCCCCCAATTACTGGCAAAGTTTCAGATGAGAGATTTTTAAAAACTTTTTGTTATGGCACTTATTGTAATGAATGATATTTAAACTGATTATGTACCACCATTAACCATATGTCTCCTTTTTTTTTTTTGGGGTAGCTCAGTAGCACAGCAACGTAGCATTGCTGCCTCACAGTTCCAGTGTGGAGCTGTTTCTTGCCATCAGTAGCATTGCTGCCTCACGTGCATCATGTGAAATGTGGATGCTACACCTACCTGTCCATCCAGCCACCTAGGAACCTCTGGAGTCCAACCAGGGACCGTGGAGGCAGATGGTGACGATTATATTTATTCCCATTTTGTATGACCATGGTAAGACCTACAGTCAACATTTTTACACTATGGCCAATTTGAGAACGCCAGTTCGCCTAATCTGGATGTTTGTGGACTGTGGGAGGAAACCAGAGAATATTCAAACTCCACGTAACCCCAACCCTTGAGATTTACATAAATTCATTATTTAATTAGTTGTTACATTATAAAGAATAACCCTCAGTTTGTACTTAGTTAGTTAGTACTTTCCCTAACCTTTATGTTAAAATTTTTAAGGAGTTCCTTAAAGTTTATTGAGTTCAAGTAATAAAATTTATAATTTTTCAAATACAAAGATATTTCTATAAATGATCAGCTTGTTACATTGATGGGAAGTATCCTAAACCCTCTAATCCTAACTGACAGAAAAGAACTGTATGGTAGTGTCTGGACTAGTATTAATTTAATTAAATGGCCAGGCAGTTGGCTGACTCACACATAGCTCTATAAAAAGGAGATTTCACAGGCCAGTGGATACATGTTTAAATTCCGTCTTCATAATCATGAATTCAGCATGGGTGACTGAGACAGAATTTCCTTCAAGCTTTAGACATATGGCAACCTGACAACAAAGAACTGCAGTAAAAAAAAAAAAAAAAAATCATGCAAACCTTGGAAGTAAAGTTATATTAGTCTATGCACAAATCGTAATGGGTTTCCTTTATAGAAAAGCTGTAAAATTTGCTGTAGAGATTTGCTTCATTGTTGGGTGAAGGGGAATTAAAACACAAAGAGAACACAAAGAACTTTATGATTCATAGAAGTGCTCTGATACTCAGATATACAGTTAATGCCTTTTATTCATTGATTCCTTTCTTCAATTTTAATATGTATTTAATTATCAAATTCCCAATCTGAAATCTATTTTCAGGAACACTGGGTAAGAATTAAAGAGGCATATCTGAATCAGTAAGCCAGTTTGTCACAGGGTATCCGGCAGACATACAGTATATTCTGCAATTTAGTGAACAGCTGATGCATATTCATTGGGAGCATTGGGATGCGTAAGAAAACCTGAGAATCAGGAGGAAACTTCATATGGACACCAACAAACACACACACGCACAGTATCCTAAGCTGATAGTTTAAACTGAGGACCTTAGAGATTTGAAGCAGCAATCCTAGAGTATACCTGCTGCACCAATTTGCCACTCTGATGACATCTTATTAAAGCTAAAAATAGAACCGCAAACCATGAAGGCTGATATGCCTGCTAGAGTTGTGCAAAACAGATGGTAATAAATTTTTGAGCCCACATACTGTTGCATGAAGGCCAAATTTGACTTTCTGTTATGAAAGTGTCAGTGCACCAGGTTGGTATGGTCGCCTCAAGATCACTTGCGCTCTTAGCTGTATCCTGCTGACTTCCATCACCACCCCCAAGTCTACAGAGGGGTGGAAATGAGATCACTGGCTCTAATGCATGGATGAGTAGTACCACCTGCTTTCTTACACTGCTTCTGATGGCATCCTGTAAGAGAACCACCACGAAAACGAAAGCATGAAAAATTAAATCTGACAACTAACAAGTTGAGCAGGTAATGATCTCCAGTCCAGCAGAGAGAGGAACAGAAAGTGCTACCAAGGAGAATCCCATTACTAATACTATATATGCAGTACTCATATGGTGATGTTTAGAGCACAGTCAATATTGGCCAGGTTCTATATTTAGTTTGCACTTCATAATGAGCCATGATGACTTTTTTAGTCCACTTTAAAGATGTACTCTGGCCGATTTTCAGTTATTTCTCAATCTCTATATGCTGGTTTTTATGACCAGCAATAATTTTGATTCACTCGGCAGTACTGGAAACAAAAAAACCTGTTAAATCACCCACTTACAATAAATGTTTAAACGACTGTATGCAACTTTATAATGCAGATTCTCAATTATCACCATTGAAAGTTAAGAAGATGAGAGAACGTTCTTTTAAAGCTCTCCTTTCTAAATAATACAGTCACTTTGGAATATATATATTCTGGATTTTCAAATAACATTGACAAAACAATTTATTACACTGTTAAAAAAATAAAACAAATTAAACATTCAAAATTTTGGCCAATGTGATGCAATATTATTTTAGTTTGGCAGCTTAAATTTTTGTTTCACTTTACATAACTTTTCATTGATAGTTAAAAGCAATTTTGTTTTTAACAGAACACAATTTCTTTTTGTGCATACGTGTTTTGTTAACAGCGCTGCTTAGCAAGGATTTGAACTCATACTCACAGTCTCCAGATGATAAGCCAAAGATTTTCTGTTGCACCACCCAGGAGTCCATACCTGTTTTTTGTTCCATTAAAAACACTGAAAGTTTTGGTTTGTTCTTTTTCTGTGTTGAACCGTCTGATCAGTGTCAGTCTATGCATTGACTCTTGTGTGGTGCTACAGAAAAGCATTTACTTGTTGTGGATTTTGCATTCTCATGTTGATCATAGCAATACTAGCTAATCTCAATACTAGCAGTGTAGGCAAATACTGTAGTGCTCTTGACAAAAGATTTTTCTAAAATCCTTGTTCTGTTTGACCAAATTGTTTGTGCTTGACCAAACAGGTAAAAGTTAAGTAGTGTAAACAAAACTAAAAGCTGATCATTTAACAAATTGCTTTCCAACTTAAAACAGTATGTTAGGTTAAATGTTCTATAGCCGAGAAAACCCGAGAAATGTTGCCTTAATATTTCGATTTTTATCACTGTTTTAAAAAAGTGTAATGTTTAAACTTCCATCTACTAAGATTCTACATTTCATGATAATGTTTTTGTCCACATTAACCACTGCCCATAGACATACGGTGTGGTCCATAAGTCTGAGAGCACTAATCTAATTGGATATTCAGACCTTTCATTCCAAATTATGTTATTGAAAATAACTTAAATATAAAAGAGAATATTTGAAATATTTACATGAACTTAAAATCTTGTTAGTATTTGCTATGTTTTCTTTTCAGTTTCACAGTTTTTTTTATTTACAAGAGATTTGATATGTGGAAAATCTGACCTTTTGTACAAAGCAGTTAACATTATCAATATAACACATTTTCTTGTATTTAAATACAGACCTACTGTAGAAATAGTACATTTTGGATATTAAAATTTACACAAACCTAAAACTGTTTATTTACTGCTAACAGTTTATTTCCAAATTTGAATGGGTAGTTGCAGCCAGAAATGAAGTCAGACACATTTTTTGTTTTATCCAGCTGTATTTACTAAGTGCAACTTTTAACATCCAAGTAAAAGATATAGTACCAACATGTCAGGAAAAAAAAGAAACAGAATCACTAATATGGAAAAGGATCACCCCTCTCCTAAAATGACTTGTAAACTCAATCAGGTGAAGCTAATCACCTTCTCAGTGTCACACAAAGCCATTTTACTTTCAACTGTGATTAGCTGTGGTCATTTTGATTAGCACAGCATGAAAAGCTGAAGCATTTGACTGCAAAGGAACAAAATGTGATTATTTTAAAGGGGGTTATTCTTTTCTATACCCACTGTATGTTGAAAATCTCATCTATTGGTATAATATGAACACGACAGCTTTAATATTGCAGTTTAATTTAAAACATAAGATAATTTGCAATTTAAGTTAATTCGTGTCACTATTTTTAAAGACCAGTTTTAGTTATCTGGTCGGTTCTGCATTTTGATTTAAAATGAAAGAATAGTACTAACCCTTAGATAGTACAGTTATGCAAACATACCATTCATTTGTGTGAGTTATTTGTGGGTTTTTTGTGTGATTTATATGTTATTTACATGTGGCTATGTGAGTAACAAGATGTTGAGTGATGGTTAATAAGTTAAAATTTATCTATTTATTCATGTTTTGTAACTGTTTTATCCTAATCAAATTCACAGGATGAATCCCTGGAACACGGGGTGCGAGGCAGGAGATTACAGATGGCACTGGCACTGCAGGGCACCATTCACACAAACACACACACACATGTTTTTGGACAGTAGTAGGAAATGTTGGATCCCAGAGGGAAACCAACACAAACAAGGGAAGAACTGCCACACAGAGAATAACCCAGCTTTGGGTTGAATGGGAAACCTGGAGCCAAAGAATGTTACCCTTATAAGAAAAATGAACATGTAAAAACACATATCTGCAATATCTGGAATTTCAAGAAGTAATTCTTTGTAATTGGTTAAACCCAGTGTTATGTGTTAAAATGCCCTCGTTCCATGGACCCCCCGAACAGAACACTATCAAATATTATATTACAATATAATTTTATATCTTTATTAGAATTCAAAATATTTTATCCCTATTATAAAGAGCCCTCACATGCCATATAATGAGCCCTAGCTGTTATTCACATTAATTTCAAAAATTGCATATAGCATTTCTATCAAACGAACATGTATTATACAAAAAGAACAACAAATAAAGTAAACTAATGGTGCACCAAAAAAACAAGAAAACAAACAATATTTACAAAATATATACAATAATAAGTTCAATTCAATTCAATTCAATTTTATTTGTATAGCGCTTTTAGCAATTGTCATTGCCTCAAAGCAGCTTCACACA
>JAQQZT010000009.1:16597786-16616668 GCA_030068275.1 Clarias platycephalus | reverse complement strand
AAGTATCCTAGCTTGGTGGAATTTGATGTATACGCTCAGTGGTACTTGTAGATACTTCCGGAAATCAGTGGTGTATATAGGAGTTTCCTAGTACAGATACACCTCTTTTCATGCAGTGAGTCTCATGAAGGAAGTCATTTGGGATATTTCTGAGAAGCTCCTGAAGTCCTCTAGTGTGCGAGGCTTTGTCCTGCACAGCTCCTCCTTTGCGCAGCCCCACAGGAAAAAAATCACACGGAGTAAGATCTGGACTTCTTGAGTTCTGTGTTGCCCCAGCCAACGTCCTGGAAAATGCTGATCTAACCACGCACGCAAAGTAAATGCCAAATGGGGTGGTGCACCAATGGGTGGTGCTCCAGTGATACTACAAGTTCTATAGCCACTAAATATTGCCTAGTTCATTTCTATCTACTCTGTATATGCAATTACATACTGTATACAGCACACTGTATATACAGAATACATATAGATATTATGTATTTCTAATTAAAATGATAAAAATAGTAAAAAATAATACAAATAATAAATGATTTGCATGATTTATCTGTCGCACTCTGATATATTTGCTGGTCTCTTTTGACACATGCTGACCTGGAGAGAGATATACACACATGCACACACACACACACACACATACATAGAGTACGCATTATGTTGTCTCTCTGGACTAATCCATTTTCTGAGGCTAGAACATGAAAATCATTTGCATGTTGTATAGAAATCCTGGAAAACAAAAGAAAACATAGAAAGTTGGAAAAATGAAGTTAATAGTGGGCCAGGAGATCTTATTGATTCTTGTTGTAGTTAATGCTCTCTACGGTGCCTTCTTCAAAATCCACTGTACAGTAGGTGCACTTCATCACCAGCCACATGAGTCTAAATGCATGCTCAGTATACAAAACCCTTGTTGCAACTTTAGCTACATTAGCCTTAAAACACTAGAACGCAACAACACAACAACTTTTCAACACCATCGGAAGCCACATAAGTGATTCATCAAAACACACTTTTTTTTTTTGCAATGACCACCTCTCATTTTTGTTCACATTTTTCAAAGATAAGAAAGGGAAAAAAAAGATAGAAGGGCACGAGATATCATAAACTATGAAAATACAAGTGCAGGCTCAAGCAAAACCTACAGCGATTAAACTTTTTTCTTCCAAATATTTTGAAAAGTACAACAGTTACACCTTGGGGTGTGGTCCAGAAAATAATCTCATGTATCTTATCAAACAAGCCACTTAGGTGTATAATACTGATTGGTTACTAAGATAAATCAGATTATTATGTATGATTTCAAAAGGGCAGTGGATGAGTAAATCATAGGGATTAAACTTAAGCAGACACTTGAAGGTTAATTATAGACACATTAAGCTTGTTTACTTTAATAACTCAGATTAGATGGATACTTTAAGCTTGTTAAATTTAATTACTCTAATATAGTGTATATCAAATAAGTCTAAAGAAAACTGTAAGAATACTGTAATTTACACTTGGATGATCATGTGCGTGATCATGTGTACCTTGTTCCTGAGGACGACTCGGGAAATGGATCTTAGTGCTACAGTACATACTAAATCCACAAATCTCTCTATACCAAGGAAATCAAGACATTTATCAAAAACAAATATTGTAGATCCACATTTGGATCACAAATACACATTTTACTGTTTAGATCTTTGGCAGCTGTTACTATTCTGTCTTTCTACGTTTCCTTTAGACGGTGTTAAATTTCCCAATCTTTTCTTTCCATAGTCCCCCCTCTTCTTCCTCATTCCTTAAATGGTAATACTTACTTGGAACCGTTGTTGTTTCCCTGGATTTCTATAGCAGACTCAGTCTGTTTTTCTGTGAAGAAACCAGAGAGAACCTTCAGACACCATTATACCTTCGGGGTGTGTTTGCTTTAGTCTCCTGGTCAGCAAATGTCAAAGCTTTCCAATAAGTGTATCGAGTATGTTACTCATATTAAACCTAACAACTAATACATCTTACCACTCAGAAATCTAGTGTAGATCTTAGTCTTATGAACACAAAAGACAGCACCTGAGTGGCCATGTCCTGTATCTAACCCCTTTCCAGAAGGATTGAGAAGAGCTAATATTGCAGGTAGGTACGGTTCTGGAAAGCGTTTTCAGCTGAAGTCACATCTCAACATTTCTCAAGACGGTGCCATGCTTCTGTGGTTGTAATTGAATGTCATGATGGAGGCAATGACGTCTAAGATTGGACAAAAACACATTCCATACTTGAAAAACAAACTTCAACATGTTACTTTTTTATTGGAAGAAACATTCTCAGCCATGTTTAAAATAACAGCTTGTGCCTACAATGTGGCAATAAAGGAACATTTAGCGTAGAGGGATGTTCCAAAGGTTTCTGTTCAGTGGGTTTACACAGCACAGCTGATTAAATATCATTGCAATGGTTCCTCTATATTTACAGTAAGAGTTGACATTAAAAGAACATGTCTCTTATTTGGTTTTAATATCACTATATACTGTAGGCCGCCAGCTGCAATGGAGACAAACAGGATTAACCAATTGGGTTGAGCTACTGTAGCTACACTGAAGATATAAATGTGTAACCGGAGATGAAGTTTTATTGCAGAAGCAGAATAAAGAAGGTAAAATCTGGTTCATAGAAGAAGTTATAAGACACAATTTTGCCATATTGTTTTCATCTGATTTTAATCATTTTCACCTAGCATATGCCTATTAAAAATTGTATATTTGTTAATTGGCGGATTCAAAACAACATCATTGCTTCTACTACTTTTTGGTATCCAGATGTTATTACATGAGTGTGCTGCGTTTGTCAATTTAATTGTAAGATCATGCTATGAATTCATTTACTATACACTACATGGCCAAAAAAGTATGTGGCCACCTATCTCTCACACTTACAGTATATACCGTTCTACCCCCATAGTCCTGTCACAACGTGTGAAGCACACAGTTACAGTATAGCATGTCTTTGTATTCTGTACCATTACAACTTTCCTTTAGACCTGTTTCAGCATGACAATGCCCCAGGTCCGTAAAGACACGAGAGCCCTGACCTCAACCCCAATGAACACCTTTGGGATGAACTGGAACGCCAATGTGCCCCAAGCTGTATTGCCCAACATCAGTGCCTGACCTCTCTAATGCTCTTGTGGCTGAACAAGCAAATCTGCATGGCCCTGCCCCAAAATCCAGTGGAAGCTTTCCCAGGAGAGTGGAGTTTATTATAATAGTAAAGGAGAACTAAATCTTGAATGGAATTTTCAAGCACACATGGATGTGATGGTCAGGTATCAACAAACATTTGGTCATCACGTTTTTCACTGATTGCTCAACTGTATACAATATGTCCCTATGATTTGTTTGTGGTCTGAAACATGTGACATTGTGAAATGATAACCAATCAAAGTCAAAAATCACTGCTAAAATACTTTTATTTGTATTCTCTTAGGCTACAAGAGCCATTTCCCAGCAGACGATGTTTCTAGGAAGTACATGTAAATATCCTGATAAAGCCTTTCTAGCTTATAACTGCACCAGAGCTCACTGAAATGAAGCAAATAGTGGCATTTAAAGAGTAATTTGAGTGCATTCATGTGGCACAAATGTCTCCAGAACAGTTTCTGGACTGAAGATTAACAAGTAACTTGTATGTTTCATTGAGAACCTCCAAGGCATTCTGAATGCATTACATTATTTCTCCATTGGACAGGGATTTGGGCAAAATACAAATGTCTGCCAAACGACACATTTCGCTCCAATTTCTGTCACAGTCAGTTGACAGAATAGGTGCTTAAGAACATTTAAAACAGTGATGGTACTGTTGACCAAGGCAAAACATCGCCCCTCAAAACTCCCTTCGAAACACTTTGCTATTAACTAAAACGGGCCAATGCCAATGTGTATGCGATATTATTTGCATTAAAAAATGACCTACTTTACTACATTACACAAGCAATTCCTATTTTCTTATCAGCCTAGGCAGTTTTAGCTTTATTTTTTTTTTATTTTAGGCAAATGATTCCCCAACATGGTTGGATATTTGAATCTGATTGGTCAGAAGATGTGAATTCATTTTATACTGTCTGAGCATGGCAGTTACATAAACTACAGGTTTATATTAATATTAAGAGGATCCTACACATAATCTTAATGAACTGATTTTAAAAAAAAATTGTGTATAATCATTAATGTGGTGACTTTTTATAAGTAGACATTTATGTAACATTTATGGATGGAAGGAAAGATGAATCTCAGTACTTTGTAACAGCAAATAAATTTCCATCTACTGAACACTAAGCCACATTTTTCTTGTCTTATATCAAATGAGCAGAGAGAGAGAGAGAGAGAGAATGACTAGTGATATAACAGCTCTAACTGCTACAAGTTAAGTGATAATAAAATCTAACTTGTCTCACAGACAGTCAAAAAGCTTTGGTAACTATGAAGTGTAATTTAAAGCATTTACCTTACTTGTAGGCTTTTACTTGACAGAACACCATACTGTATAGCTTTTTTATTTTCATAAACCAGTTCTATAAAGTAGGTTCAATCTGGGGTCAAATGTAATGAAATCCATTACACATAAAACAGCTATTCGTCAATATATTATATACAGGTATATGTGTAGACACAAACTCAGGTATCATCTATACCGCTTTATCCTGTATTCGAGGTCGCAGAAGGCTTAGGGCACCCTGGATAGGGTGGGAATCCGTCACAGGGCACACACATACACACACTACGGGCAATCTGGAAATGCCAAATATAGCAATTTTGAGCTACGGTAGTTCTTCTATTGGATCGGACTACACGGGCCTGCCTTTCCTCCATATCTGCATCAGTGAGCCTCATTATATCTCATTATAATGGCACCTGGAATTGGGTGGGGTATACATTTTTGTTTTGCTTGAAGTTGATCTGTTGGAAGCAGTAAAAAATGGGCAAGTATAAGGATTTGAGTGACTTTGACAAAGGCCGAATTGTGATAGAATGACAAATTAAATGTATGTTTCAACTTAACATAAAATATTCTGATTAAACATTTTACATCACTTTTTTACCTTTCACCTCAGTGTCTGTTTTTGTCTATTGAGCATAAGCAGTTATGGTCAAACAGGTTGGTTTTAGAAAGTGAGCACAGGGGCATGTTTGTCTTCTTCACACGGTGTCAGTTAATCTAAGAGCCTAACCTACAAATATGACACGCAGTCCACAGTTTACACTGGCCCCTTAATTTAACATGTTGCACTTGCAACAAAAAGAGAGGGACATGCTGTGAACCTTAATAATCTAACACAAGATGTTGTGGGGAAAATAAAACTGCAAGTCTGCAAGTCTTTTTATCAGATCCTTGGTGAGGTGTTTTTTACCAAAAGAAGTACTGCTGATGGGATATTTTTCCATCTAGCTAATGGATGGATGGATGGATGGATGGATAGATAGATAGATAGATGGATAGATGGATGGATGGATGGATGGATGGATGGATGGGTGGGTGGGTGGGTGGATGGATGGATGGATGGATGGATGGATGGATGGATGGATGGATAGATAGATAGATAGATAAATAGATAGATAGATAGATAGATAGATAGATAGATAGATAGATCTAGCTTCGAATTCTATATTAGAAAATGACATTACAATGCCTCTAAAATTTTACTCTGACATTAAGCAAATATTTATTTGCAAGACAGTGGTTTCCAAATTTAACCAAACATGAAGTGATCCTCCTGGGTTTCCTTTGACCTCATTGGAACAAACAGGTTAGTTATCAGAGAGCTTTATTTACCACCACTTGTGAATTCAATCTATAATCTCCACCACATGCCTGTCCAGACACAAATCTCCTCTACTTTGTATTTATCCACTTCTGAGACTATTCTTAATTAATCGGTCAACCAGATTACTAGATTATTAGAAAACATTTTAACCTGAAACATATTTGTCTATGCCAGGGTTCAGTGGAGTGAAGAACGGTAGGTCTTAAAGAGCAGTTTGTGTGCATTCATGCAGTATAAATGGCCATTGAGTTGTTCCTACATCAACCAAATGAGTGTGCAAACAAAAATATGTCTACAGTGGCCAAACGTTTATCAGACATTTTAGACCTATCGCTTAACCTTTAATGATAATAAAAATATACAGATGGAATACTAGTCAGTAAGCATTGATGTCTGAACCTTAATCTTAACCTATTTCAATCCAAAAAGGTTTATTATTTAGCTGATTATTTGCATCAGGTGGGATTAGAGGAACTAGTGGTTCTCCAAGACACATTACACAACAAAGTGTTTGAGGAAAAAACACACTCTTTTCAGTGTTATTTATAAGGAAGCAGTGGAACTGAGCGAGTGACAGTTTTGGGTCTGTAGCAGCTCTGGTTCTAGTGGATGACCCAGCACTCATGTATACACAAACTGTAGTATCTACTTTCACCAAGTAAAAAGTGTCTCACTTAAACTCAACCCCATAGATAGTGGACAAGGATAAGCAAACATGTTGCATTCCGTTTTTTGGGTGGATTATGCAACGTGTCTTGTATTTCCACATTCTTTTTATGCAAAAGTACAAATAACAAGAAAAAAGAGCGAGTCTTAGCAAAACAAGAATGAAAAAAAAAATAGGTGTTTAGATTGCTAAACAATTTACTTTTCAGTCAAGAGTGGTATAACTGATGTGAACTCATTGAACTGAGCATAAATCCCAGTCATCTCAGTTACACTGGGGGGAAAGCTAGTACAGTAATTGTGGGAAAGAATAAAGCCAGGGAATGATTTGTATATTCACTGTGGTGAAGCTTTGTTAATGTAAAATCCTCTCTGTTTTTCGCCCTAATCGACTCAAAACACCAATCTGCCTTCTCGCAATCAACAACAGCTCAAAGAAGCCTTTCAGTCCTAATGACGGGCTGAGCACGCGTCTGCTTTGCTTTACTTGCTGGAATCTAAAAACTCAGCGTACATGCTCTGTACATTATCGCCACATGCAGAAAGTTTATTATGTGATACAATATAAGAACTGGAGAATATCACACACATCTGCTTTAGCCAGCTGCGAAGAAGCTATGTTTGAGTGTTAATAGTATGTTCTGTGGCACGTGACTGACATCCAGGCAGATATGTGCTGAGGCTGTAGTGGAGACAAGCTGTGATTACTAACTGAAGGGTGAAAATGACTTTCTGAAAATGTGTTGGAAGTGAGAAATGAGCATGGCAGCTGCAGCCAGCCACACAGACTGGTCATTTTCTTTTTTTGCTTGACTACAGCCTACTGAATAGTTATTATGTATTATTATAAAGCTTGCAAATAATGGACATCAGTCTGGAATCAATATATACTTCCAGCTGTAAGACGTTTTGGAGTTTGTAAATAGGCTTTAATTTAAACTATTTTGCATTAAGTATGAATTATAAAGATGCTAACAATATGAAATAACGCATGTCCGGTGACTGAGAAAATGTAAAAAAATTAAATAAAATAAAATAAAAAACTGATGGAACTTTACTCGACTGTGTCATTTTTGTGTAAAGATTTCCAAATAGTACTTATTTAAGCAGTTGTTGCCCTTAGCTCGGAAATTATTACATTTAAATTAAAACTACACTCTGATTCAGAAATACTTTTACATGTGCAATATCATTATCATTTACATTTGTATAAGAAGAAAAAAAACATAAGTCTTTTTTTAAATACTTACGACACTGAACAAACATATATTCAATTTATGTTCAAAATTTAGACTGGTAGTGTAGAAAATATCTTACACATGTTTGTATATACATAACATATGCATAAAATATGCCATAATGCTTCCTTAGTAGCCTGGCTGTCCTTTACAAATGAAAAGTTGAATTATGTAATAAAAAAAATAAAGTAATGTATATTTCACTAACATATGTACAGAAGAATAAAGCAAACTGAAAAGCAATTATTATAATAATGCCTTTGTGTTAAGTGAATAAATAAGCTTATAGGAGTTGTTGTTTTGTGTGAGGGTGACGCTGCACAAATGGAAACCTGGAAACCTAATAAAGTCCCTGCTGGATTTCAATAGTATTAACAGGATTACTAAGCTCTAGCTGATGAGAGAGAGAGAGAGAGAGAGAGAGAGAGAGAGAGGACGAGAAAGGGTCCTCCCTCAAAAACAGGATGACGCAGGCAAGGTGAGACAAACTGAGAGAGCGAGAAAGAGAGAGAGCGAGAGAGAGGAGAAATTTTAGACACTTAATAAATTCTAAGAACAGCTAATTCACCTCAACAAACCCAGAGCAGCACCATGATTCAGTAAAGCAGATGGTCAACTATGCAGAAAGTAAACAATGCATATAATGTAAAATGTCTAAACGTTAATCTCTTAAATTTGGTGCTTTATTATGATTCTGCTTAAATGACATAGGGATTCATAAAAATAGCAATGCAACATCAATACGTTTTATTCTTTTATTTAGTCACTTGGTTAAGTCTTCCTGAAAAGGTAAATAGAACAATACCAACATTGCTACAGTAGGTTATTTTTATACACTGCTCCAGCTGCAAGAATAACTGCACTCCAAAGAAAGTTATATAATATAGGACCACGTTCCATCTGCCTGAATATAAACAGATACATTCACTAGCCCTCAGAGGACTGTAATGTTTTAAACAAAGGATCTTTATATTCCTAAAAGGAAATCATGTGATCTGATTCTTTCTTATCATGGTCATAAGTGAACTGAGTGTGGTCCACTTTCATTACAAAACAGAGAATTTACAATAAACAAAAAACAGATGGGAGGAGGAGAGAAAATTAGGTAGCTAAAGCCATGTATTACCTGAAGGGACTGATTATGACCGGATCGTCCTTGTCTTTCATCATGCGATGAGAAGAACCTATTGTTTGCTTAATAACTGAAACGTAACTGAGCGAATAGACTTTCAGGAAATGGCCTTAGGAGATGGTATTAGGAAGTTTCACAAAGATTAAACAGGATACTGAATATAAATGTACAAAATCTCAGGTGATGATAGATTCGAAACGCGACACCATCTGTCCTGGTGATTTACTAAGTCAGTGAAGGTCAACATTCTGGGTCATTATGGGTCAGCCTCCTAGTGCTTCCCTGTCATTTACAGCATAGTTAGAATAACTGACAGGATAACGTCTAAAGTGTTTAATCACAAGAGGATTGGTTCCCTATAGATTCTGGTTCCTCTCAAGGATTATCCCTTATATTGTCTAACTTTTTCACTGACTTGGTGATCTGATATGAGTTGTTAATCTATTTCTGTATTCCTGTGAAATGCCTTGCCGCCTTACAGCTTCCCAGTTGAATTCTCATTTTGCTTGGTTCTGCATGGATGTTCACATGAGTTCCACTTCTTGAAAACATGCAGGTGAGTGGATTGTTGACTCTAAATTTGCACGTAAGTGTAAATGAGTTTGTGAATATGTATGCATGTATACATGTGATGGACTGGTGTATTCTCACATCATACCCAGGGGTCCCAGCTTCAGATCCACTGTAACCCTGGCAAGTATTTGATAACCTGGTTAATCAACTAATTTTTATTAGATTTTGTTTGAATTGGTGCTATGTGAAAGTGATGTGCTGAGTGGTTCCACTACAATAAGTGCATAAAGCACACAAACACAAAAGCAGTTTTCACAAACACAAAAGCACTGTTCACTTTATCAAATTCTATCTTCACACCTGCATGGAAAGAATGCCCCCTATCTGATTGCCCTAAATCAGATATTTTGTTAGGCTGCTCATATGGTATTATAGCAGCATGGTGGCTTAGTGGTTAGCACTATCACCTTGTACCGTCAGGGTTCGATTCCTGTCTCTGGGTCTGTGTGCATGGAGGTTACATGTTCTCCTGTGAAACTCCTTGCCACCTCACAGATTCAGTGTTCCCAGTTCAATCCTCATTTTGTATGGAACTACATGGTTGTTCACATGGGTTCCACTTCCTAAAAACATGCTCGCGAAAGGATTGTCAAATCTAAATTGCACCCAAGACTTGCGGATTAAGCTAACTGGCATTTCCAAATTGCCAATAGTATGAATGAGAGTGCAAGTGTGTGTACAGTACATGCGTGTGCCTTGAGATGGATTGGCATTCTCTTCAGGGTGTACCCCACCTTCTCGAAGGCTCCTGGGATAGGTTCCAGGCCCCTTGTGACCCTGTATACAGGGTAAAGTAGTACAGACGATGAGTGATGCTCATACCATCAAGTGTTCCACAGAGCGCCACAGGAGATCCTTTCTCCCAACGGCCATAAAAGTTTACAATTCTTCTCTGTAACTCATACACACATGTATGTGGATATTCACTGACTGTAACACACTGTAACATTCACTTACTTACCCGTATTAATAATATGATAACTGCAATACTACTTCCCAATAAAATACGTAATACAAGATTACATATAATAATACAATACTGTATTACATACATATACTAGATTACTGTGCAATATTTACAAATGCTCTTGGGTCATATTTTTGGTACTATAAAGAACTCTCTCTCTCTCTATATATATATTTTTTTGGAGATTATTTATTACCTTTCCTTAGATAACAACTGTGAGCAACTGTAACCTAGCATTAGCAATTTCCCTCTGGGATTAATAAAGTTCTTTGAATCTTGAATACTTTTTTCAATGTGACCTATAGCTGACTTTAGGCTTGTACAGTAGCAAACATTGTGTCGCGTAAAGCGTCCAAGGTCGGCGAAAAATCTGATTGCATAAATTCTGAGTAGACTGAGGTTGTATTGCAAATAAATAAAAATAAATAAAATAGACTCATGACTGATTTACAGTAGAACCACTAATGGGAGCCCAAATAAGACATGAATAGATCAGATTTAGTGTGATTTGTGCTGTTCACGTTAAAAATAAAATCTCATGAGCAAAAGACAGATTTGGGTGACTTTTGCCTGCAGTGTGAATGTAGCCTGAGACATGTGGTGATGTATGCAAATATAAAGCACTTCCTTCTTCTGGTTGTTTTGTGGTATTTGTTTTTTTATTTCTTGTGCCTCTTGATTAAACTGGTCTGTGAATATGACACCGGGCTTTGAATGATGGTCACCATCAAGCCACCTAAACAAAAACCTCTAGACAATCTGCAATCAGACGGGGACATGATTGACTCAGGATCTTCCCTCACAATGCTGTAGTCTCCACCCTGAACTCTTTTCTTTCTCTCTACTGTATTGTGGTACCCAAGATCTCGCGAGATTTCCTCTCAAGCACGGGTCTGGATCCCGCCCCTGAAGCGATGCCCTACTGCAGTGTGTGTGTGTGTGTGTGTGTGAGAGAGAGAGTATGTGTGCGAGTGTGTATATAGCAGTGAAAGAGGCGCTGAAACGAGAGGAGGAGTTGCGGCAAGGTCGCTACAGCATCACGCGCGAACTAGCTTGCTATCTTCATCACCAACGGAACTGAATAATAATCATCAGCCGCGCTCGAGCTTCACTGGGAGCTGATGCCTCGCGCCGAATCTCGTGCGGTCGGTCGGTAGGTAACGTTTATCTCAGTTTGGGTCCGCGTGCGTGAAGTCGCAGACGCCCTGACTGCATCCGTGAGCGGAAACTAAGACGGTTAGCCGTGTGCGGGAGAGCTACCGCTGCGTGACCAGTGAGAACAGCGTGGCATCACCGCATTTTGCCGGGCCCTTTTCAGCATGTCTGCGCTTTCCGGCTCATCACCCGCGGCGACAGAGGCACCGCAGCAGGAGCAGGACTTCCTGGGCTTGTACGGCGGCAATGCGCCGTCCGGTCCGACCCCGAGTCAGAGCCGCTTTCAGGTCGATCTGGTGGCCGAGGCGGCCGGAGCTGAGCACACCAGCACTAATGATGATGATGATGATGAGGGTAAGAGCGGCCGGGCGCGCGGTGATGAGGCGGGGGGCGGAGAGGAGGCGAAGGGCCGCTTCCGCGTGGTGAACTTCGCAGACGCCAGCGGGGCCCCGAGTCCAGACGCCGCGCCGGGAGACGGCCTGCAGAACGGCGACACGGCGCTTAGCGAGGGCAGCGTGCACTCCTCCACCGGCGGCCAGCAGCACTACCACTACGACACGCACACCAACACCTACTACCTGCGCACATTCGGACACAACACCATCGACGCCGTGCCCAAGATCGACTTCTACCGCCAGACCGCCGCACCGCTGGGCGAGAAGCTCATCAGACCCACCCTGTCCGAACTGCACGATGAGCTGGATAAGGTAAGATGGGGGAACTCTGACCCAACAGTCATGGTATGAACCGACCGTGTAAGTGTAGCTCTCAGCTTCAGGGTTGCCAGATTCCACCGACTTAGAACTCGAGTTCATGTGAACATCTATGCGGCTCTAAGAGTGACCAATCTGGCAACCTTTCTCGGTTCTCTTTTGACCAAATGTTTTTGGACACCTGAGCGTCACACTCAGAATTGAATCTCTCCCTTTGTACCATTACACTTTGCCTTTACTGGAACTAAGACGTCTAGAACCAGTTCCAACACGATAATGCAATTATCATTCAGCATGGAAGAGCTTTACTGTTCTGCTCAGAGCGACCCCTAAAAACCTTCACCTCACTGAACACCTTTGGGATGACCTGGGACGCTGACCTGCCCCCATCTCAGTGCTGAACCTCGCTCAGCTGAATGAACACGAATCCCCATGGCCACACTTCAAAATCTTAAAATCTAGAGAAATGTGTTATAAGATCAGAACAGATTATCATAACAGTAAGGAGAGTATATCGCTGAATTGAGTGAGATTTTTCAACACGGGTTTGATGAGGTGTCCACATACTTTTGGCCACACAGTTTCACTTAGCTTTATTGGGATGAATTGTAAAAAAAAAAAAAAAATCTTTCGCCAAAGTTACTTTGAGTTATAATAGGGCATTGGATAGGTTTCTTGCCTGCCATGCAGGAGGTCCAGGTTTAATTCCCTCCCAATACTCAAAGCCCAGCCACTGGATACACTGCTGGAGAGTTACGTCAAGAAGAGCATCTGGCGTAAAATCTCTTTTAAGTTGAGTGCAGATCGGACGGTCCGCTGTGGCAACTCCTCTACGGGAACTGCCGAAAAATTAACACACCATTCATACGTTCATTCACACACACGCACACAATTCATTTGTGTTTTAAAGAAAAATAAAAACGGTGGAGGTATTTGTTTAAAAAAAAAAAAAATGCATGGATGCACAAATAATACTTAAACAAACAAATAAATCAATATACTGTATATAGATTATTTAAACTCACTGAAAAGTATGAACACAATGCATACTGTAGTTTTCTTCATCATTTACATTAATGCTAATATGGGATTAGGTTAAGGTTCTACTTTTCTTTTTCCTAGTGGACAGTTCTATACGTGTTTTGCTGCCAATTTGAGACACTTTCTGGTACTTGCTTCTAGACCGATTAGTATATGCACCATTTCTCTAATTTGTATAAAGAGTAAAAAAAAGAATCGCGGCTTATTTTTAATGAACTAAAAAAATCTGACATCTTTGTAACAGTTCAGTGAAGAAGAAGAATCCATCCACCAGTCCTTCAGTGAAAAAATGAAGCAATTATAAAGTTTGAAACTTTTTAAAAATTGTTCCAAATAATGAGCTGCTTTATTTTTTAAGACAACGAGGATTGCACATTTATTTATGTAACCCGTTTCATTTGCAAAATTTAGATCTCAAATAACCTAGTCCTTGAGTTACATTAATAGCAGGTTAGACACATCATTTGTTTCCCCCTCATATCTCAAACATTTACTGCGCTTAATGCCATTTTAACCACGCACAACGACAGGGAAATTATTTGCAACAGGACCACATACGGCTCTGGCATGCAAAGCATGCGACTGTATTTCTGAAGCCCCATAAGCAGTTATGTGTCACAAGCGGGTGGGAAAGTTCATGTCATTCTGCCAGTAATTAGCTTGCTTACCTTTTACTAGGTACTGAGATGTTTCGAAGGTTAGTAAGGGATGAAGATCCTGTTTATTTTTCTGAAGGGCTGTAAGTGCAGCGAGTTGAGTGCGAATGATGAAGCGCAGGGTTTTAAGGTATTAGAAGTTCATATACAGATTCGCTTGTGGCTTTTAATAGCTTGCACTTCTGGACGGAAGAGAGCACGCATGCTAGCGTTTAAATGTTAGTGCTTCCCCGGGTTTGGCACGAGCGCCAGTTTGGGATTTTTAGACTGTTGAATGTTACTGGAAGGTTTAAGTAATGTCATGACAAGTCGTGCGATGTTGACATTCCGGCTGAAGTTTTGTTTTGCGGTTGAGGCGAGGAAGAATCATTCTGTCTGCGTTCTTTTTCCCTTTCTTAGTCCTTCTTATTATTTAAGATTCTTCTCTCCTCCCATCTACTCAGTGAATCCACTTTAACCTGCCACTGAGATGTAGTGTGTGTGTGTGTCTCTAAGGATTGGTGCCGAACACCATCCTAAGTGCATAAGGCTTTGCATGCGAGTGTGAAATCTCTGACCTGAATGTCCAGTGGCATTTCGGTCTGTGCCTGATGAACATAACAGCGTGGTATCACGTGCAGCATAATGAACACGAAATAGGGCACACGTGGGTGTTACAGACCAATCAATACATTCCCGGTGTCGTAGGATCGCTCTCTCTCTATCTATCGGTCATTACGACAACACGGACTGTCCTTTACTTTGTCAGCAAGGTTTTTGTACCTTTTTTTTTTTTTTTTTTTGGCCTCCTGTTTCACAGCTGTCGGTAACCTGATATGTATTTGTAGACACTCGAATGCCTTGTGTTTTGAAATGACACACAGTCGCTGTTACTTTAGCGTCTATCTTTATTAGAATCTTGCCAGACCTTTTCCGTCTTTATTAATCAAGTGATGCCAGTAATGTGCGCTTGATTAATTTCGCCACTCATCCAAAGAAACATTTCTTCTCCAGGAGCCTTACATAACCAAGTCCTCCTGTGTCATTTGATCAGCACTCTGTTAAAAGGCACTCGATCATTTTTTACATAAACTTGCTGCTTGAATTTACATTACAACCCGGATCGCTGCCTTTTCCATTTCCTTTCCTTTGATAGAACCATATTTTTTCTACTGTACCCAACGGCCAGATGTTACAGTGCTGCGTCCATGATGCGACGGAAGTTCCTCTTGCCCCAAGTGGATCCGAAACAGAAATCGATGTGCGTGCCAATACAGTTACGTCCAGCCTGTTGAGTGTGACTGACTGTCACGCGTCATCCGTGATTTCCTATAATAATGGTATCTGACATTATAATGACTGTATCATGTTTTGGCATGTCTGGTGTGTGACAGCTGGTTGCTAGTGATGCCTGGTTGTGTGTATGAACTGAGTGAGGTGCTGCAGCATATTGACCAGTCTGAGGGAAACCCTGACTTCATTCAGTGCCGAGCAGAATCAGATCGTGCTGAAATATTGATGCTCCCACTGCTGAGAGAAAAGACAGCTGAAAATTTATATATACATTTTTAAATGTCATGAGCACAGCGTGGACTTATGAACTTGCTAAGGCTGTCAGACAGAGTGGGAAGTCAGTCCAATATAAATTTACATTTAAAAAAAAAAAAAGTCCAGTGCGTTAGACCTGACATGGCACAATGAGTGACTGAGGAACGATTTAAAACGGAGGTATTTATGTCTCCTTGTGTGAACTGAGAATTGCAACTCATTGTACAGGTTTTATGTGCCTGGTAGTAATTGGACAATTAGCCGCTCGGTTGTTTTCCTGGCTGCATCCATGCTTGCCTTCTTGGCTCATGCAATATACCTAATAAAGTTTGGTCTAAAGTTTATTGTGCTTTACTTATGCAATGGAGGTTGTGGTTAAAGACTACTTTTTAAAAAATAAATAAATAAATAAATAAATAATTACAGTCCTTCATGCACAGAATAACTTGATTTGCTCTGTATGCAGTAAATGTGTAAGTACTCGACTGTACTTTGGTGGAGTTTGTTTTAATGGTATTCATGAATGCTGTGCATTTTACTAATCACGACATAAGAAAAAAGGTTCTTGAAGTTTTAGTTTTAATGACTTTTTTTTGTGTCATTAGCATAAATTTTCAATTATATACCGGTAAACTGGTGACAGGATCGTAGGCAAATAAGGCTCACCTATGTCGACTGGGATCAAAGCAAGTCCTTGCAGTCTGATCCCATAGAAAAGCCAATGGAGCACAAATTGGTGATAAATAAAGCCACTTATTGCACTGATAGAAAGGCACCAGAGCAGCACCAGTGCCTCGCAGCCCGCAGGACACGCCGCACACCCAGCAGGCAGTTCAATGAGAGAGCTCGCTCCGATCGAGCATCCATGAGGTGCACCAGATACACAAGTCTAATCTGCACCCGAAGAATCCGCCGCCAACATCGTAGACACCACAGCACACGCCAGAGATCATATGGAGTCATGTTCAGAGGGGCCAGAGCTGCCCTGTGCTGTTCACTATGAATTCATTTAGTCCTGTGCAACTTCATCATGATCGACGCGCTGAAATGGAATCGTTTACTGAAATCATTATCGTGATTAGAAATGGTACTAATACCATCACCGGTAGAAAATAATGCAAATAATATTTAAAATATCCTTAATTCAAATAATACATTTAAATATACTTTTATTTAAATAGTAAATAAAAAAAAAAACACAATTTGGATAGCTATAGAAAGATATAAATATATATTTATTTATTATTATTATTATTTTATGCTTTACTCTACCAAGCAGTGAATTTTCACCTGAGGTATGTACCGGACCATGACTTTTGCGCACCGTTACTCCCCTAATGTTGACACACATCTTGATTCTGTGTCTGTGCTTATCTGAATCCTGTCACCAGCATTAGTCACATCGGGAGAGTTGTGATCAGGTTGATGGTTAAATATATATAAAACCGAATCTCGTAAGAGAAATCTTGGCCTTAAGCATGTAACCACACTGTCAGAGACCGTGAGAGGATAATGATTTGTTCCTCTGTCCGTATCAATGCACTTAAAAAGCCTAGTTCACTCTTCCATCAGCTACCATCAGTTAATGACCACTTTAGGTTGCTTAGGTTTCTGACCCCGAAAACACAGGAAACTTTACTTTTACTTGCCTGGTGGGGAAGCTGTTAATGTGTAACTTGTCCAACAATGTGTGATTCGAGTAGAAGAAAATACCACAATAGAATATCAGTTAACACATTTCTTACTCAAATGCACAAATTAGTTTTATTACAAAACGAAAAATAAGCTAAAATAAAATAAATAAAGCTTGTCCTGATAGTAACCCTGAATGCTCCATGCTTGGAAAAAAAATATTGTTCAAAGAAACCAAATCTCAGCCGTGGGAGATGTCTGTTCCACCCCATGTCGCGTCCACTAGTCGTCCTCGACATGGGGTGAACTCCAAATATCAGTTGTAAAACTGAGTAGGCAGATGTCTTGTAGCATGCTGTTAATGTATGTTTATATTGTCCAGTAAAATTCCAGTAGAGCAGCATGATCCAGTAGAGTCCTCGCCCCTGTCATGACTCACAATAGACCAGATGTCTTCTTCAGCTCACAGTGTCCGCATGTCTAGGTACTGTATGTGGTTCCATCACTGATCCACCGCCTTGATATTTTGCCGCACTTGCATGCATTTAGTTTTTTTTTTTTTTTTTTTTCCCTTTCAAATTTCTTGACATATTGGTTGCAAAGAGAAAAATGTAATGAACTTTTAGCCAGCAGCTCATCTGTATGCTCTCAACTCCAGAGACTTGGAGGTTACAGGTGGAAAAAATAACTCATGGTACCTAAAAAAAAAAGCTCAAAGTAAAAATCAGAAATTAACATGAGCTCAAAAATGAAAAGTTTGGTCCTTCTTAAACACCACATGCTTGATGCTGATTGGACGTCACCTAGATTAGAAAACCGATTTATCGTGAAGTTGATTGTATTTATTATAGTGAGTCATCGCAACAAACCGGCTTCCTTTATCTTTTCGGCTCTCGTTGTTTGCGCTCTTGTTTTAATGCAGTCCAGAGCATAAAGGCATGGATAAAATACTATATGAATGCCCTTGATGATGATGATGATGATGATGATCATGAACAAAAGCATTAGTAGATTTATTCAGGCTCATATTGTCTCTTATTGCAAACATCCTGCAGCTTTCCCTTTCCTGCAGTCATTCAGCCTGACATGCTGTAGCCAATCAGCCGCGTTCTTATAAACCTGCATCCGTTACTTTTAAGCACCAGTACTATTACAGTTTTTGTGAATCTTCTGTTGTGCTTCTGATTTGCTTGTGTACTAAAACAGTCCATTATTAGCTTTCTGCCCTTTTTCTTTTCAACCTGGTTTTCTGGTGCAGAGGTGAAATCTGAGCTCCACTGGGTTTTACAGGTTACTTCATTCTGTTAAAGAGAATGACATGACGTAAAACCTGAATCTACCAAAGAGGACACACACGCACGCGCGCACACACACAGAGACACACACTATGTGATCAGACTGCACGGACACCCAGACGCGCACATGCACGCCCAGACGCGCACGCGGACACCCAGACGGACACGGACACCCAGACAGCAGGGTCATACACTGGTGAAGGAGGAAGGGATGGATGGATGGATCATATTCTTATTTCTTTCTTTCCCTTCTTACTGTAGTTAAGTATTAAGGGTCTAGTGATGCGCGGGTCGTCTGGTAACCCGCGGACCCCGCGAGTCGGGTCGGAGCGGGTAAAGAAATTGTCACTTTATTTGCGGGGCAGGTTGGGGCGGGTCATTAAAAACTAAATTAAATAAAAAAAATCCATGTATGTCCACTGCCAGTCACAACAAAAACAAAGAAATAAAAGTGAAGATGGAAGACGAGGTGCGGGAGAAATTGAGGTCGGGAATT
>JAQQZT010000009.1:16576976-16589009 GCA_030068275.1 Clarias platycephalus | reverse complement strand
GATATATTTTACACAGCTATAATCTTACACTGAGATGATGTACACTCGTGAGATGTGACATAGTGTAATGCAACACCAGACCAAGAGAAGAATACGACATAAAAACGAGAAATACTGATAATAATTATGTCTGAACCGCAGTCCTATCGGCTATTTTTAAAGCAGTAACACCTTGAAACTCGAGGCACGTACGAACCGAGCCGAGCACAAAACCAGTCTGTGACCTTGCTGGGTTCTGGCTGTGGTTATATATTTGATTTGAGATCTCTCTGATAATACTTTTCCTACTAGAAGAGAACAACGTAGCATGTGCTACTCGTTCTTCCAGTTATTTCGAAGCAGTTCGAAGAGAGACTGTGTCTACTGAAACGCAGCACTTTATCAGTTCCTCTCCTCGGGAAGGGAACTCGTCTGATCTGCTCTGTTTGAGCGAAACTCTCCAGCTTCATGTTACCGGCTGGATTTTTGGCTTTTGAATCGTTTTGAGTTCACGGTGTGATCACGGCGCTGTAGCCAGTAATGGGCGAACTCTGTGTAACGATGAAAGGCTTTGATGCTTGGACAGGGAGTCTGATTATCTGTAAAAGACATGAGCTTGGATTGCATTTTATTTTCACCCCCTCCATTTCTTCACTTCATGCGCTTCGATTATACGAGTGTGAATGCTTTAATAGTTTTCTCGTCCTTAAAATGGCTTTATATTCCAAATGTGGATCCAAACTTTTTAGAACTTAAAGTGCAGCTGAACGTTAGACTTGTTTGTACAGAACTGTCCAGAGTGGTCAGTGCTCTCGTACAGAGAGAGACCCCACACCACCGCCTGTGACGATGCTGTACACATTCACTGCACGTCAGGTGATTGTTGTTAACAATGATTCTTTCAGAACATAAACACACTTTCCACAAATTGTCTGGTCGCCCGCACGTGTGTTTACACGTGTACGTCTGCTTCCCTTTTGTCTGCTGTGACCTCAGTGATTGGCCCCGATCCGCTCTGTCTTAATTCAGTCACGCTGGATTGTGCTAGCAACTGTGGGCGAGGCCTGAGAGGTTACACAGAGGTTTCAGTGCTGTATGTGTGTGTGGTTTATCCACAGCCAGCTGGGTTACTGCTTTGGATTTGTGGTTCTGGCTCGTCACAGCCTATGACACTGTTTTCCCAGTCTTTTTGGCCGAACCACATTTGCTGGATTCAGGACCGTGTGAGAATAACTTTAAGCAGATTTTGGTATTGTTTTTAGAACGTGGCCCCTAATAGGTGCATCCAAAAACAAGCTGCCTCACGTAGTTAACCAGTTCCCACTGAAGTAGGTATAATTGTACAAGGGATGGATGAATGATTGATTTGATTAATTAGCTAACTCGCTATTCACGTTCTGCCCAGAGATGTAATTGTAATAAAATAACAATGTCAGCGGCTTAAGTAGATACAGTAAGTGCATTAATAATGGAGATAACATCTCTGTGTAAGGTACAGATCATATCATACAGGATGCTTGGCTCAGTGTGTATCGTGAGCTGAGTAAATACAGGACGCTTTTACGCTGGGGTCCGGGAAACGTTTCTGAGAACACTTGGCCCCGGACCAGTTGATTTTGGTCAGTGTAAATGCAATCGTTCCAAGTTCGGGCACAATCCCCGGACCGGTTGCAGAGGTGGTCTCTGGAACGGGACACGCGTGTACGCACTTGTGCTCAAAAGAGGAAGTGACGTAATCACTATTTAACTCTATTTGAAGTAATGCTGAAGTACAGATTTTGGACGAAATCTGGTCGGATGAAACAACATGCAAAGACAATCGGACACTTCACATAAAAACTCTGAGATTTACGCAAGTCTTGGTCTTAACTAGAGTTTGAGCAAGAATAGCCTTGTGGAAGAGACACAACTGCCTGTGGGAACTGCACACACAGTCATTCACGCACACCACTTGCACATTACTGGAACTCAGCTGGGAGCCACAGACACCTATACAGTCCTGACCTCGCTCCAAGCCATTTCCACATGTTTGTGAGATTAAAGGAGTTCCAGGGAGGCCGGAGATGGGATCATGGCTCAGGCATACTGAAAGAAGTTTCCACCTTGATGGTGTCCAAGCACTAGTGAAACACTGGTGATTATATAGAGAAATAATAAAGGTAGTTTTTACTCTCGTAAATGGTTTCTGTTATTCTGCACAATCAAAAGAACTCCACTTGTGTGGTTACCTTTTAAAAATGCAGATGTTTTGCTCGAGGCTGACTGAGGTCTTTAGGTCTCTTCACCATCAAGATGAAAGTATGGCACCGCGGTCGATGGGTGTAGTGCAGCAGGTGGTTGGATTTAAAACGAGCTCATTACATTCAATGTTATTTTTTCAATAAAATTGAAGGCACCCTGGCTAGTCCATTTTCAGGAGCAGTATTTTGGCACATGCAGTAACTGTGATCAACTATAATAAGTACAATGTCTCTGGGTCATGCTTGTTTAGCGACTGTTTCAGCTTGCGCATTAGCTCTTGGGGAGCGGCGGCAGTTTGTTCCTGGTTGAACATGCAAACAAAAACTTTGCATAAAAGTGAGTAATAAAGTTTTATAGGAAGAAACGGCCCATAGACCGTACAGCCCGTCAAGAGCATCTTTATTCAGCCATATTCCACCAACATGTGTGAAGTCTTGTCCGCTTTTTTTTTTTTTCTTTCTTTCTTTTTTACAGACGTATGTGGTGTGTGTTTTAATAAATAAATAAACATGCACAGGAAGAAGGGGTTTGTTCCCCTGAGGAAAGCAGCAGCACGTTCTGCACAGACGGAACAAGGAAAGTTACTGTGGTCCAAATGATACGGGGAGCAGCAGCAGCAGCACCACCACCATATAGTACGTGCACAGTCCTGGACAGGATTGTGCCGTTTCATTAACGTGCCCCGGTGAAACCCGATCGGAGAGCCGCAGACACAAGCAGCTGACTTCCAACAGGGTTCCTGTATCAGGTTATCGTGAACAAAGTGCATTTCAGGAGGCACTGGCTGCTTGTGCAACGCTAAACCCAAATAGCATTTTCCAAACAAAAGCCTCTTTCTATGTTTTGAGGGGAGGGACCGATCTCCACCTCTACCTCTCTCTTCAAGGTGAACTATTCATGTAAACTTGGATGTTTATGAAAATTTGTGCCGAGGGGCTTCTGTAGGAGTGGAGGTTGAGAAAATGCTCTTTTCCTGTTTGGAAATGAATCTGGCTTTCGTTGCGTTACAGTCAGAAATAAAACTCAACCTGGCGGAGGAGACAGCCAGCCAGACAGGAGTGCAGTATAGTTTTCCATAGCGGTGTTTACAATCCGAAAGGATATTGGGGAAAATTTTGGAACCATGCTCTTGGATTTTTCGATGAGAGACATGATGAAACGTCTCATGGCAATAAAATCAAACATGGATGTCTGGAGAAAGCCAGAAAGTTTTTTGCTGAATCATCATTTTTGAGTTGGCAGTTTAAGAAGTTGTGATTAATTTTTCAGAACCAATAGATTAAACAAAATCTTAAACATAAGTAAAAAAAAAAAAAAAATTATATATATAATATGTGTATACATATACACACACACATTATACGTGTATATATACAGGAGACTTGGGGCACGAGGCACAGTACACCCTGGACAGAGTGCCAATCCATCGCAGGGCACACACACACACACACACACACTCACACACCCACACACCCATTCACACACTACGTGCAATTTGGGAACACCAAGTTTCATTGAGGACATTCAGGGCTCAAGAGGATATAAAGGGTGTTAAGATTTGCAGAACAGAAGAGAAAAAAAAAAACAAAACTTGCAAATATAAAACGTTTTTTCAATATATATTTCAGAGTCATCCATGATATAGTGAACCGTTATTAAATACACTTTTCTCTAACATCATCACATGTCAAAGGTTCGCTTTAATTTACCCAAAACACTCTTTATTTAATTTGACTGAAAGCTTGGACACTGTGCAGATTTCAGGGATAATGTGTGAGATTGGGCTTTCAGGACGTATCCATTACTATCGGAGAGCCGCACAGATCATTTCCGATTCGTACGTCGATCAGGAAGTGCTAGTTCTTTTCTCGATTTCCTTCTGAAACCCAAACAAATCCATGTACTGTAATTGTCAGGTATGACCGTCTTTCTGACTGAAATGGTATTCGGACAGAAGTCTTGATTTTATTGAAGTAGGAAAGGATCCTGCATATGAAATGTGACCTCATGCACTTATACATGTTTTCATACTAGTTTGCGAGGTTTACTTTGGAGTCGATGCTCATAAGTCTGTTCCTCATCAAGAACTCCACATCTACAGCACTGTTCTGTTCGGTTTCATGTTGTTCTTGATGTACTGTATGATCGTGGCAGCGGAAAAAGATAAAAGACACTACTGATCGGAAGGTCTCGGGTTCAAACCCCAGCACCACCAAGCTGCCCCTGTTGGGCCCTCGGGTAAGGCCCTGAACCCTCAACTGCTCGGACGTGTAATAAGACAAACGTACTGTAAGTTGCTCTGGATAAGGACATCTGCCAAATCCCACTAATGTAACTGTACAATCCTCTCTGATGTGTTGCAGAATTTACAAAGCGGTTGTGAAATAGCTTTTCTGTCGGATCTTGTAGCTGATGCCAAAACAAAACTCATAAAATTCTGTGCGCAAATGTTGATTAGTCAACCCTAACTGCAACATTTTAACAGGCAGTAGAATCCCGACACCCAGCACGTTCGGTGCTTATCAGAGACGTCCTTGGAGACTAAACAGTAAGAAATGACCTCCGCTACTTCAGTTCTGGTTTGAACTATGAATACTGATACGTACCATCTCTAAATACACATCTTCAGTACTTGAAGGCTTGGCTAACTTTATCATTATACAAACAATTCAAAGGTTTATCAAGGATAGCTGGCCATGTTTTATACCACTTTAGCTCAAGTGCCTGCTGTGTGTGTGAGAGCGGGAGTCATCTTTATTAATTGCTTGGTTCTTCAGCCGTAATCAGATTGCACTAGTTTTGCATGGGAAGGTGAGATAATGTAATCATCATCATAGTGTCTCTGGTGTTTTTAAGTCATGTCCAGATCAGAATTTTAAAACGAACTGACGTGTCGGGGAAATTTGCAGGGGAAGTTTTTGGTGCCATTTCTCTTGAGCGTACAGACATTCCAGGAAGTGCGAGCTCTTTTCTCGATTTCCTGCTGAAACCCAAACAAATCCATGTTAATTGTCAGGTATGACCGTGTTTCTGACTGAAACAGAATTCGGACAGGAATGCGACGAGTCCTTTTAGTCGTGGTCCGTTTCACTGTTCCGCGCTTTTAAACGAGCTGGTTGGAATTTAATCATCCTGACTGGGAATTTTAAACATGCTTGATTCACTAATGTTCAGTCCAAAAAAAAAAAAAAAAAAAGGAATCTTTTATTTAGTGATATTTTAGTCTAGTCTATGAAAAGTAGACTCATTCATTCATTCATTGTCTATACCACTTATCGTGTACAGGGTCACAGGAAGCCTGGAGCCTATCCCAGGGGAATTTCGGCACGAGCTATGGTACATTCTGAGCAGGGTGCCAGTCCATCGCAGGGCACGCATACATACACTATGGAACGCTAATTAGCTTGATATGCATATCTTTGGACTGTTGGAGGAAACCGGAGTACCCGGAGGAAACCCACCAAGCACAGGGAGAACATGCAAACTCCACACACAGAGAGAGCGGAGGTGAGGTGGGACCCTCTGACTTGAACCCTCCGCCTTGGAGGTGCGAGGCTACAGTGCGCTAACCGCTACGCCACCGTGCCACCCCTGATTAAAAAAAGAAAAATATAAATGTTGGAAAAACTTTGTCCGTAATGAAACATATCCTGATAATGTTATATGTATAATATAATATACTTTATCAAATCTACTTATAAGCCACATGAACAGTGAAACACATCAGGCGTAACTTTAAAAGCACTGACGGGTGAAGTGAGGTATACAGTACATACAGTAGTCTGAGTTAATATCTAAAAACAGTTGGTTCTCAATGCTGATGTGTTGGAAGCAGGACAATGGGCAGGTGTAGGGATCTGAATGATCTATACAAGGGCCAAATTGAGGTGACTGGGTCAGAGCATCTCTAGAGCTGTATGTCTTTTTGGGAGTTCCCGGTATACGGTGGTCAATACCTACTAAAAGTAGTTTGATGAAGGACGAACGGCGAACCGGTGACATGGTTCCCAAATCTCACCAGTTAAATGATTAACTAATGCAGCTCTACTCATGACAGTCTGCACTTGTACAGTATGTCGTGAACCATATACTGTCCCAGTTCCTCATTTTCATTTGTGTAAAGGCAAGATGAATTACACCAAGTGTATGATTTAAAGCCAGGAAATGTGTAGTAGTGGTACTGCGCATGTCGCATGTCTCTGATCAGACCCAAGTCGTCACTAAGGTTCCAGTTTCACTCTTATACATCAGATGTGTCTGATGTGTGAAAGTGCTGTTGTGCAGAACAACACACGTGAAGCAGAGGAAGTGTGCTTTTTGCAGGATCAGTGATTTATTGCACTGGTTCTCAATTTCACTTTAGGGAACCACACACACATTCTTATTCATTTATATTATACAAAAAAGCGTTTCACTAGTGCTTGGATACCAATGTTTTCTCAGTACACCAGAGCCAAGGTCATCCTGCCTGCTACTCGTCTGAAATGCTGGCCTCCCAGGAACTCCTATAATGGCCCTTTCTTTTATTAATAATAATATTAATAATAATAATAATAATAATAATAATAAAATACAGCCTGGTTTGATCACCAAATACAATGCACAACCTCATTCTGTCCACTGCACCACTTGCGCATTACAGGAACCGTATGAGGATGTATGGATGTAATTCAGGCGTCCGGACATTTCTGCAATACTCCCCCCCCCCCCCCCCCCCAACACCCCATAAATTTGATGTTTGATCACATGTTGAATAAATACAAATCAATATCCAGCTGCCACTCTACCTGATGAGAGAAATGAGTTGTATATAATATGAGCACGAACACCGGCATGGTTGCAGCTCCCCTTGTATGATCTGTGCTCATCGATAATTCACAGCGTTCATCTAGGACAGGATGTACCTTTCATTATGTTTGTAAAGCAATGCGTAATGGAACAAGGGCAGATCGGTTGTCCTGCTGGACACTTTCAAATTATTCTAATACGCTCATTATGTAAGAACAGAAATGGCTGCTTGGCCTGAACGCCACACTTTTCCCCTCCTCTGTCTCGTTTCCCAGTTATTCAAGATGCACCGCGGATCTCACCGTCATCCCCCGAGGCACCGCCAGTCAGTGGCGCACGAAGCGTGAATCCGTTCTATTTCAGTCCTCGGGCTTTGTGTAGTCTCTGCTATAGTATGTGAGAATATCAATAACGCTTGTGCTTATGCTTGAGGTCACTTGGTGTGATGACTGAAACGCCCGGCTTTGGTGGCACTTGCTGGTGAAATATGCAGGATTCTAGGCGTCATTTGTCAGAAATGTTCACGCCGTGATTTCCTCTATGGTGCGTTCTTGCGTCTCTAGAGAATAGTAAATCTGTTTCACCTGGTGAGACTTGGACTGTTATCTTGCTCAAAGAACCATGAAAATGGACACAAGGCACAGAAGGAAGGTACATTTACAGGATTATGTCTGGACCAGGCTGTGAGATTGCTCAGTGGTGCAAAAGGGGATAAGCCTGTCACTGGAAGATTAAAAGTCCTAATTGTTAAGTTTCATATTTGACATTAACATCATATTATTTGTTTTTCACAAATATCTTAATGCCTATAATGAAATGGTAAAGAACAGAGGCTGATTTCTTTCTATCCCAGACTGTACTGTAGCCTCCATCAGTGGAAGTAATAAACAACCCCTAGATTTGTCAGTCTTTTTTATGGTATGTATATGTGTTACATATGTATAACGTGTACAATGTGAACAAAACCAGCTTGAAGTTGCTTATCTGCCTACAGGGTGTGTGTGCATGTGTTTGTACGTTTGCCCCACATCATCATCATTATGCAATCAGTTAGACTTGATAATTTTTATGCATTGTTCAACTGTAATAGTTTTAATATTGGGCTAAATATTATATTATACTGTACCAGCAAATGTCATTAAATGTCCCAACCAGTCATTACAATTAAAAAAAAAAAAATTATACAAGAACCCAGATAAAGTAACAGGTTACACATGTACATTACAGATGTTTTTGTCCTTCAGGCGTTAACACTAACGCTGTGAGATTTAACCCAGGATAAAACATCACACTTTTTCCACATGAATGCAGAATAATGCATCATGCCAGACGTGGTATAAACCGGGACAACTTTTCTGCCAGTCACAAAATCACTTTGAATGTCCTCTACTTCGGTCCAGGCATTGCACAAGAGCTCCATCCGTTCACAAAGGCACACTTGTCTGTTTTTTTTTTTTTTTCCTCGTCTTCTTCTTGCACATACATAAATGTTATTCCCAATGTGAAAGGCTTAGCCGTCTCTAATTAACTGCTACTTTAGTTCCTGGAAGATTAGAACCAAATCCCTACAGTCTGCTTATTTTAACTAGACATACAGTATTGTAGTCGGTTATAACCTTCGGTTGTCAAAGTCTCTCCTTCAGGTCTTTCCAAGCCTTATACATGCGCTCCATGCTGCTGCCTTCCCCCTTCTCACCTGGCGCCATGCAACGGTGTTGACAAGCTCCGAAGCCGTAACAAAGCAGCTCTTTCTTCCTGCTTTCCTCCCTCTTAATAGCCTAGTGTCCCTGGTGTAACGGGAGCTTGGCGGGGCTGTTAATGACGTTATGCATGCAGGTACGGAGCTCATGTAGACAGATGGCTGAGGTGATGATGCGCCCCAGTGCCCCAGCCACATGCTGGAGCGCATGCCAAAGACGCCATGTTTTATAATTCATATGTCTTTTGTTTCCTTTAATCTGCAAACCTTATACATAGGCATGTTTGAACCATGGTTGCCCATGATCATATCACCAGTTTACTGTTATATAATTGTTAATCAGTAACATGTTGATGAGTATAATTGTTAGGACAAGTGTCAGGATCTATCCAATGATGGAAGCACTTTTGTGAGTTGCTCTGGATAGGAGCATCTGCCAAATGGCCTAAATACAATGTAAATGTTATGGCTGATTGGTGTATTAACACAGCCTCACCTGAACTGGACAGTTGTGCGTCGCCACAGTGGACCAACTGGCCCGCACAACAACTTGGCACCGGTTTTATACCAGGTACCCTTCCAGGCTTGTTACGTGCTCTTACAAGTTTGGACATTGTCTGGGAATCGAACGCGGGAGCCACCAATACCCCACCTGAATTGGACGGAATAACGTTGGCTAATCATCTGGACTTTTATTCTACTTTCTACTGTTCAGTGTGTTGAACCTGCACCCAATGTCACCTCAGATTTCTGTTGTAGTCCATCTCCCTGAACTTTTATTCTGAAATGCTTTTCTGCTCGCTGCAGTTATAAGGAGCTCCCTTTTAAATGACTATCTTGCAGATTAAACAGTCTGGCTATTCTGCTTTGTACACCCAGAAATCCTTCTCGCATCTTTTGAGAAACTATGTTGTGTGTAAAGATCCCAGGAGATGATAAGCAGTTTCTGAAGTTCTTAAACCAGCCCATCTGGCACCAGCAGCCATGCCAAGAACAGAAAACATGAGATCTTAAGATCTTGTTTGTTCAAAATGCTGGTCCAAACTCATTGAAACAAAGACTATATGTTGGTCTCGCTTTCCTGAGAAGGTCTTCATAAGAGCCAGTTTAATCGTGGTGCTTAATGGGATTTTCAGATGCACTTGACAATACTGTACTGTTTTTGCAAGAACTATTCCAGGACGACTGACCTTCATGTCTTGAAACACCAATTTGTTACTTAATTTCCTGACTCCCTATGTGTTTTAAATCTCCAGTATTGTTCTATATATATTTCAACCAGACCAGAAAAAAAAGTGATCAGGCCTGAGCGATATGTCTGGAAGTGAAGGACTCTTGGTGGTTTTGTCTACCCTAATCCACATCTGATGTTGTAGATCTGCTAGCTGTCATTAGATCCATGATGTCTTAATGTGGAGGTAGTTAGCAACTGCTTGGACAGCGTTATACATACTGTACGTTTCTTCCAAAAGAAATAAAAATGGACCGATTCTTCAAATTTGGACTAAAAACATTAGATGATCTGTTGCTTGGTGTTCCCTTAATGCTGGTGATGGCTGAAGGTTTTGGGGAACTGTAACAGATAGATTGGAATCCGCAATACATTATTCCTTATTATAAAACCTTTGAGAGAATGCCAAAATGTTTAACGTTGGTTGGAAGTTGTGGAAGCCTTCTAACAGCCATACCCAACAAGTGCATGTCTTTACCAAGGTCGTTTATATTCACAATAAATAGCTGGTGTCATTACTGTAATGGTGGTTTGGAGTCTGATGAGAATTACCGCCAGTTAGTGTGCCAACTTCCTTTAAATGAATCAGTGCAGGAAATGCTTTTGAAGTTGCGGGTTTGTTGCACTCTGGTTTGCCCTTTTTATATCACACACACAATTGTATTGAACCATGGCAACAGATGCCGGTACATCCTCACGCCAACTGTGGCACGTTTGCATCGTCCATTGATCAATAGTGAAGTTTCCATCCAAATGTAAAAATATTGACAACGCGATCTGCTGAATGGACATTCACAGAAACGATGGTGCTCCTCTTTCGGCTGCTCTTGTCAGGGGACACCGCAGTGGATCGATGGACCTACGTATACAGTACGTTTTGGCACAGGTTTTTACGACAGTTTTTTTTTTTTTTTTTTTAACACAGCCCTCTCTACAAAGCATGTGGAAAAATTGGGTCACGTTCATTTAAAATGATGATTGATTGATTGTTGGCCCAAAGTAGGTGTGTGTGTTGGTGGCCTGGTGGCCCCGCCCATTACACGAGAAGCCTTGGAGAGTTCACCGATCCGTGCTTTGCCTTATTGTCTGAGTCTCTTTTATTTTAATGAGACTGAGAGACAAACTTCGTTTTTACAGAGCGTGGCTGTAAAAGAGGCGTCCCCTTGTGTGTTGTTGCCAGGCGACAGTTTTATTAGGTGTGCAGGGCCATCATCACTTGCATACAGTGGTGCTCCCATAGGGGCAGGAGCTCAGCTGCCGACGTCAGAGCATTGTCCCGGCACAGGGGGGAGTCTTCCTGTGTTTGACCTTCTGTAGATCCCAGGATGGATAACCTTGCCTGTGTGTGTGTGTGTGTGGTGGTGACTCTGACAAAGAAGGAAGGCCGGAAGTGGCAGCGGGTGGATGGAATGAGCCTGAGGAAGCTGTGAGAGAATGAGAAGAATCTCCGAGTTATTTTGAGAATTAGTTTGACAGCAGTGCTTTTATTAAGGGCCATGTTTAAACACAAACTAAGCCTGATTTTGGTGTGAGCTGAATGCCTGTGGCAGTGGGGATCCTCCATTCAAATACCTTTTAGTCTAAGAATAGGTTTAATCTGATCTGGAAAATACAAATGAATATGGTTCTCTCTGGTGATGAATGGGGTTTGGTTCTGGTTTATTCGCTCTTGAATTCAGTTATATGAGCACAACCTCATCTGGATTTAAAATCATACAAATAATTCATTGTTTCTTCTTGTACTTTTTACCAACTAAAGAAAAGATACAGACTTGAGTGTTTTTTTTTATTTTTATTAATTGTTGCTTTTTCTAATCTTTAGTACATAGGCTTTTATGGGAAAGAAGCTCCATCTGATGTACTATTTTAAAGTTTTTAACACCTGATACACAAGTGGTCTTAAGCTCATAATCGGGTGAAGAGCCACATTTGGTAACTTACATGGTCATCCGCAGTACTGTACAGTCCTTCATGAACCAAAGCACATTTGTAGAAAAGAAGTATTTGTGTATGTTTTTATGTTAAAATACATTTAACTTTGTATTTTTTGTGTATATACACTTGCTCAATGACCGTTTATGGTCCAATTACATGC
>JAQQZT010000009.1:16560240-16576876 GCA_030068275.1 Clarias platycephalus | reverse complement strand
ATGTTAAAATACATTTAACTTTGTATTTTTTGTGTATATACACTTGCTCAATGACCGTTTATGGTCCAATTACATGCACTGTGTACTGAAAAGTATTTATTAAAAACACAAAATATCTAAAGACCCAAACTTTGATTTTAAATTTGAACCCTCTCCACTCCCGTTATAATCCGTATCATCTTGTGAAGTCTTCCAATGACATTAGTCGATGCGATTTGTCACAATATAAACAGATAAGTAATTTAAACCACGGCCGCCCTTTTAAGGATAATGTGTGCACTCTAACCTTACTGGACATTCGAGATGGGGAGAAAATTGATTCGTCTACGCAGTCGCAATTCTTTTGCGTGGCAGTTAATGCATTGCCATACGGACTCCTTAATGGATTTTTTTTTCTTCTTCTTTTTTTTTTAAAATTAGTTTTTAATTTATATTTGTTTGCATTTTAGTTGGTAAAATGTTGCATTTCCTTTATAATCCTACAGGTGGTGCATTACGCAAAGCATAATTTGTTGTAGGAGCTAAAAAATTATTTAGATTTGTTTAGAATTGTAACAAAATTTGAAAATATTTGGATATTTATAGAATTCTAATGTTTATAGAGTTTCCTGAAACTTTTTGATTAGGTCTCACAGATTCCAGTCCTAATACTAACCATCAGGACCAGGTTTAACTCCTCATGCTCCCCGTATCGCTTTTATCACCAGTGCAGTAATTTCATTATTCATTGTTGTTAATAACGGAAACCCCCACCTTCTTCTCGTTCCAGGAGCCGTTTGAGGACGGATTTGCCAACGGTGATGAGCTGACTCCTGCTGAAGAGGCTGCAGCCAAAGAGGCAGCCGAACCCAAAGGGGTGGTGAAGTTTGGATGGGTCAAAGGAGTGCTGGTAAATGTCTCCACATCAGCTTATACTGTAGCATCCAAAAATATCTGAATCGAAATAGAAACTTGAGCTGAAAAAACAAACAAACAAAAAAAAAAACGCTTTGATGTTTTTTAACAGCCTTTTAATTCCGAGTCAGCTCATGTGTGATCTTTGTTTTGTAGTTCTAACAGTATATTTCACACTCATGGTAGAAGTGTTGTGGAGATGAGCTGCTTTGAAAAGCTCTGCAATATGAATGAGTGCGAGTCGCACGCCACTTAGGATTTATTTATTTTTTCTATTTCCTCTGATGGGAATTACGCTACTCATCAGAACCACTTGTTCCGTCTTGCTCAGAGCTGAGGCTAGAAGTTTGTGTTATTATTATTTTAGACTTGCTCATTTTTCAGCAAGGTGGTGCGTTCAGTCTAATATACTTATGAGATCCGGTGTGGTTTGATTGCAAAAAGAACAAGACTTGATCCTGTAATGATCAATGTTTTTTATGTTTATATGTCCGAGCTTCTGAATTGAAATCTCCGAGCAAATGAACATGATGAGATGCACAAATTATTTAAATGAATTTGTTTTAACTTAACTGTAAATGGACATTTTTATAAATGGTGATAAATCTGATTAATGAATACAAAGTGTGTTATGAATACATTTTCAGCCTCATGTATGTACCTCAGCCAAGTTTATTATTATTTTTTCTTTTTGGTTTGTTTAATGAAAAACCTGATGAAACTAAAGCGAACCAAATAGCAAAGGAATGCCGAATAGAAATTTTGCTTGGACAGTCGACTAAGGGTCTGAAAATAGGCAGAAAAAGTTTGGTGTAAAAAAAAAAAAACAATCCTTTGTTTGAGACAGTGAGAGAGAAAGAACAGAGCCAAAGCTCGACTTGTCAAGGACGAGAATAATCTCTGGGTTTTGTCACCCTTTTTTATTTTGACATTTGCAGGCCATGCTTCCTCTTGTTAATAACATCACCCTCATTTCCACCTACTCACTCAAACAAAAAAAAAAAAAAAAGAGGCACTATTTAAAGTCTTCGGGAGCAAGTGATCATGTCCGACGTCATACCATTCCAAATGCAACACATCATCATGGGGTGTACAGGAGACGTTTTCAGGTTTGGGGGGGACGGGGCGGACGGACAAAAAAGGGCTTTGCTTGGTTGTCTGCATTAAAACCTAACCGCCATCCTTCCTCTGCGCAGGTCCGCTGCATGTTGAACATTTGGGGTGTGATGCTCTTCATCCGCATGACATGGATCGTGGGCCAGGCTGGAATTGGTAGGTTTCGCTGTCTCCGTACAGCTCTTGTGAATTAGCGTCTTAATTCACACAACCTCCATGGCCTTCCATCACCCTGTCACTGTTCTGCATTCCCATGCTAAACGTTGCTCTAAGGTGGCACCTGTAGCTGAATTTTGAACACAAAGACGTTTCCTAGAAACCATTCTCGAGTGCTGAGACAACAGCTTAGAAAAAGTGTGATTTACTGGAAGTATAAGAAGTGTTCGATGTGCTGCTCATATGAGCAGGAAAAATCATAATTATTTATTTTTCCTCTTAAGAAATTCATCACTTGTTTTATTTATCTTCTTTATTAAAGGACACAAAAATGCTTTATTAACAGCCAATCGCAGATTAAGATCCTTTAAAATTCCTGTCTGTTCTTTGGAAAGACTTGTCCCTCCATGCTCTGATACTAATTCAACTACGTTCCTTTTTTTTGTTTTTTTTTATTTCCCCTCCACAGTGTGCACCTGCCTCATCATCACCATGGCGACCGTCGTGACCTCCATCACAGGCTGCTCCACCTCAGCCATAGCGACCAACGGTTTTGTGCGAGGAGGTATTTAAGCTCACAGTGCACTATCACGCTACGTTTGACATGACGTCCAAAACTGCAGAGCGAGCAGCAGGACTTTCACAGATCATTCACTATGAGGTCTTGCACAAGATGTATAGCGATGGTCAAGGGCATTTAATCAACTCGCAGTAAGGCTTTGTAAATGTCATGCTGCTCAGTGATTTGAGTGATGGCTCAGTGTTCAGGATCTTTATGTTCTTGTACAGTTGTTATGAATAATTTTCAAGGATCATATCCAAGCTGATCCTTATGGTGCGCACGATTTATTAGGCCGAGAGTTGTTTGTGTGTCAGTCAATCTCCGTGTGTATATATATATATATACACACACACACATATACACACACATATACACACACATATACACTGTATGAATATAAATACTGTTTCTCTTGGCTCTCGGTCATCCACATTGGTTGATTTTTTTTCTTTCTTTTCTTTTCATTTATTAATTTTTTTTTGCAAGCTGAGGTTGGAGGCGGCAGATAATAGGCAGTTGACGTCACTGTTAAACTTTCTCATTGCTCATGCTGCTCACGTCACTTTTCCGCTCCGCTTAATTTAAAATGTATGCTGATGTTTATGGGAAGAAGAAAATGCATGGGAGTATGTAAGATCAGTTCACATGCTCTATATTTATTATATGTAAAAATACATCTCAGATTTTCTCGTCTGTTAAACCTCACTCACCGGCCACTTCATTAGGTACACCTGAGTAGTACTGAGTTGGCCCCTTTTTTTGTAGTCAGACCTGCGTTAATTCACCATATGGCATGGAAACATTCCATGAGATCCGTTGTGGTTTGATTGCAAAAAGAACGAGACTTGATCCTGAATTGACTCAACAGCAGGAAGGAAGCAAAACATTTTCGTTTGTAGGAGTTGTAGCTTTAAAAAAAAATAAATAAAAAAAATGTATACGTCTGAGCTGCTGAATTGAAATAATATGTGCTGGTGACCAGAAATCTCTGAGCAAATGATTCCTTAAATGTATAAATTTTTTTGGTCCGTCATCACGTTGCTGCAGATTCATCAGTTGGACGTCCATGATGCGAATCTCCACTAGAGGAATCTAGAGGCCTTTTGAGTACAGTGAACTACCAGCCATGTTTTTAAAATATAGGCTTTAAAATATGTGTAGAGTGTGGTCATAAGGGGGATGAACGTGGTCGGCGACAATACTCCAGTACCAGGAGGCGCAAAAGTCTCACAACAAAATATCCCATTACACACCATTACACCACCATCAGCCTGATCCATTGATTGAAATTGGGATGGATTCATGCTTCATCCAAATGTCGCAGCAGACCTCGACACTTATTAGACCAGACACTCATTTCTCATCTCCTATTGTCTTAATTTTGTGAGCCCATCCTAATTATACCCTTAGTTTCCTGTTTTTAGCTGACAGGAGTGGCTCATCTGCTTCAAGGTTCGACGTGTTGTGCGTTCAGAGATGCTCTTTGGGGGGGACCTCAGTTGTAATGAGATGTTATCGGAGTTACTCTATCTATCAGCTCGAACCAGTCTCTGACCTCTAGAATCAACACGGCAGTCTCACCCAGAGATCTGACCCTCACTGGATATCGTCTCTCTTTCCATTCTCTGTAAACCCTAGAGATGGTGGTGTGTGTGGAAATCCCAGGAGACCAGCAGGTTCAGAAATACTCGGCCTGTCTAGCGCTAACAACAATGCCATGTTCAAAGTCGTTTAATCACCTCTTTTCCCCCCATTCTAACTGTTGGATTTCAACTTCAGCACATCATCTTGACCACGTCTACATGCGAATGCGATTTGATTGAAGTGGTTGAACAGTTGTACCTAATGAAGTAGCCGATAGGTTCATACTGTATATCCCACGCTAGTGTATATGGTACAATATATGGTACAGTATATTATTTCTGCAGCAGTTTATTGCTTGTTTTTTACAGAAAAGAATGTATAAAACTTCCGCCCCGTCTTTGTAATCCAGTAAATTTAATTATTGTGCTGAAATCCAGCATGTCATCATGTCACCACGTCCTCCAGGTAAGTCAGACGATTGCATAAGCACAAGTATGGGTGTCCTAAGGTCAAGTACGGAATTAATAAGCCCCTGTCTTTGTAGTCGATGTGTCTTTCAGACATCATGCACACAAAGTCATTCTGCTCTAAATTACACTGCCGCAGTGCTGATGGACGAAGCCGGGTTAAGGTGTACATTTACTTTGTGGCATGTGATGAGGATATTTTCATAAGGCAACATATCAATTGAGGAAGTGTTTAGGCTTCGAGAGGAGGAGACAATGTACTGGGCACTGGGTGAAACGTGAGAGGACAGCGGGTCATGGCTGAGGCCAATATTGCACTGATGGGAAGATCATGAGAACGGCATAGTGACCTCTGATATACTGGAGCGCACTGTATCCCATTCACAACTGAGATACACAGAACATGGCTGCCGCTAAAGTACTGTTTATGTAGTATGAGATTTCCGGGTATACAGTCTGCGTGGTATCTGAGTGATATTTTGTATTAATGACGGAGATTGGAGTCTACATGTTAATGCAGGGTCTTCATTCCAGATTTATTTCAAACTTAAACTTGGATTCCTTTTGATTTTGGCAAAAAAACAGGCCTCTTGATTGACTTTATACTATATAAAAATGCACACACACGTGGTTATAACAAAGTTATAACAAAGTCTTTACTACCATGCTATTTGGACAGCACGTACAGTTAGGTCCATAAGTATTTGAACAGCCACACAATTTTCATAATTTTGCCTCCTTACACCACCTCAGTGAATTTGAAATTAAACAGTCATGGTGTTATTTCATGTATAGGATTTTGTTTAATTCAAGGGCTTTAACAAAAATATTGCATAAAAAATTGAGAAATTGAGAACTGGAGGAATTTTGTTTTTTCAAGTATCTACATTTTCTCAGGATCTGAAGTAATGAGACAAACTAACAATCAGAATTATCGAATTATTTTCAATCCTTTGATGCAAAACATTTGGCATCACTGACTGCCTGAAGTCACGGACCATGCCATGGACACCAGCAAATGAGTTTGCTGAGTTTCCCGTCTGTACTTTGCCAGATTTTCAGCTTGTTTGTGGGGCTTTCTACCAACTGAAGGTTTGTTTTGTCATCAGTAAGTGAAAAGCATGCTCAGTTGGCTTGAGGTCATGTGACTAACTCGGTCTACTTCTTTGCCCTGAGTCGTTTCTGCAGTTATCACCTTTAGTTGTCTTCCATGGACTTTAGAGGATTTTTTTTTTTTCTTTAATGAAAAATTGAGTTGCATATAAGTACTGTAGACTACAGTCCCATTGAGCTAGAAAACCCTAAACTATAACTTTCAGACCTTCTGGTGATTCTGAGGTCATCGTTGCATTCCTTCTTTTTTAAGAATGCACCAAAGTGCTGATTTGGCATCTCCCTAAATTTCTGCTATCTCTCCGATAGGTCTGATTTATATTCCAACCTAATGCTGGCCTCCATCACTTGCATTGACACCTAATGGGTCTGTATCCTGAGCTTTCCCTTGGGACATGGCAGACAAACATCAGTAGACTTTATAGAAGGAAAGCTTTACATCTGTTTATTTACATTCATAGATTTTTGGGCGCATTTCTATTCTGTACATTTATCAGCATTTCATTCATTATAGGCAAAATTCAGTTCACTTTACTCTCTTTTTGCCAAGATTTGGCACTCGGCTCCAGTTCTGTCAGCATTACTATAATTATTTACCCCTTGACCCTCGCAGGCTGGGACATGAGGTGACTTGCTCGCTATAACTTGCCTAAAGGAAAAGGGAAGCACATGGATTTTGGTTTTGTGGGAAACATCAACGAGGTGTTGCCGAACCTCTTCTGTTGCAGTACTCAACCCTGAAACCGATATCACTCACTCCGTGACAGGTTTTTGTTTTCGTTTTCAGCACGGTAGTGTAACCATATCGTAGCAGGAATATTTATATTTTCTAAGATTACAGCACGATCTGTTCATCCATCAGGTCAGGTTTTGTATCCACAGGACCAGTTTTGGTTTCAGCTGGTGCTGTTAGTGTTTTGTCTGCAAGGTTCAGTGCGCAGGATGTTAAAACTTTTAGTAAAGCTGAAGCACAAGTACGTTAATAAAATGTAACATTCGCTGTGGTCACATACGCCTTGTGATAGCTGATGGTGCTTACAGAGGGTTTTCTCAAACACAAAACAGTGAGCTAAAAGCAATATTTGTTTTCTATTTCATGTTCATTTATTAATTTAGACTCCAGAAATTTACTGAATACTTTTTATTGTACTTTTTGAAAAGTTTGGACGCACCTTTCAATTTAATGTTTTTCTCTTTAGTGTTTTTTATTTTCTACATTCTAGACTAATACTGGAGATTTCAAAACTATGAAATAATCCATATGGAATTTAATAAGTTATGTAGTTAAATAAAACTAAAACGATCAATTGTTATTTTTAGGACATGAAGGTCAGCTGATCCAGAATAGTTCTTGCGAGAACAGTATTGTCAACTGCATTTGTAAAAAAACAAAACATCAAGCACAATGGTGCAACTGACTCTCATAGTTTTAGTTTAGAAATTGTACAAATTTTAATGAAGTGTTTGGTGTTTTTCTTTTTGTCTGCAGGAGGGGCGTATTATTTGATATCTCGAAGTTTAGGCCCTGAGTTTGGTGGCTCTATTGGGCTCATCTTTGCTTTTGCCAACGCCGTGGCAGTGGCCATGTACGTCGTGGGCTTTGCTGAGACTGTCGTTGAGCTGCTTCATGTAAGAAATTTGACATTTCTTTTTTCTTTCTATAATAATAAAGGATGGATAAAGGGTCGACTTATCTGCGATTTTGTTGTTCCAGGAAGCGAATCTTGTCATGCTCGATCAGATTAATGACATCCGAATCGTAGGAATCCTCACCGTCATTATCCTGCTTGGGATCTCCGTGGCAGGCATGGAGTGGGAGGCCAAGGTGAGAATCTTTGGTTCTATGAGTACATGAATGGACACGTAAAGAGAAAACAAACATGTAACATTATGCTTTTTCACTCACAGGCTCAGATCTTCCTGCTGATCATCTTAATCACTGCCATCTTCAACTACTTTATCGGCTTATTCATTCCAACTGAAGTGAAGAATCATCAAGGATTCTTCGGCTATAATTGTATGACAGTCTTTTTTTTTTCTCCACAAACTTGGCTCGTGATAATAATCGCAGAGGTTTTCTCTTGACACATATTCATGTTATTTTTCCATCCTTTACAGCTGGTATCATGCTGGAAAATTTAGTACCGGACTTCAGAGGAGAAACCTTCTTCTCCGTCTTTGCCATCTTCTTCCCAGCAGCTACTGGCATTCTGGCTGGTGCTAACATCTCAGGAGATCTTGCGGTGAGTCTGAAAAACGGCTCTAGGCAAATTAGGAGCGCTGCTTGGCAAAGACCTGGCCGAGCGTTTGCATTATTTATGCTTGTTTTTTTTTTCCTTTTAGGATCCACAAATGGCGATCCCGAGGGGAACACTTTTAGCCATTGTTATTACAGGCATCGTCTACATAGGTGTTGCTATAAGTTCAGGTAAATGGCATCCAGTGGAGCTTGCATTATATTGTATCAATGTGTTTAAATACAAGTGGTGTTCAAGTCAAAACAGGACTTTTGGTTTCGCAGAATCAATGAACATAGGTAGATTTTACTCTCATAAATTTCTTTCACTATATAATCCCCTGCTACACTAAAGCACTTCTCAAAGTGTTTCACTGGTACTTGGATACCATCAAGGTAGAAAGTTTTCTCGGTATGCCACAGCCAGATCGGACTGCTGTCTGAAACGCTGGCCTCCCAGGAACTCCTTTAATGGCCCAAACTTTTGAAAATTCCCGCCGACAGATGTGTCGCTTTCGCAAGTTTGTGTCAAGTTATCCATCGATTTTCAAGGTTCAGACACTCCACTCACTGCATGTCCACAGGAACGACTGCAGTCGGCTCCGAGCCACCTCATCATTTAAGGACGTGCGCGTTCTTTAAAACGTATGCACCACTAAAATGTTGTCTCCTGTAAAGGTCATCCAGATTAATGCTTTCAATCATGAGTCCCTGTTTGACTTGAACACCCCTTATAACTGTATGCATTAAAGATTAATATCTGGATTTTTGTGTCATATGTTCATTGTTAAAATCGCAAAAAAAAATGTAATTGATTGCCAGTAGAGAAATTGTAATTTTGATATCTTCAACTGTATGTTTTATTTCCCTTTAAAAGGAGCCTGCATTGTGAGAGATGCCACAGGTTTCAAGGTCAACGATACAAGGCCAAACTGCACTGGTGCTGAATGCTCATTTGGTTATGACTTTTCCTCCTGCAAGCCTTTTAACACAACTGAGTCCGGTTGTAAGTATGGACTCCACAATGATTTTCAGGTAAGATTATGCCACGTGTATTGGTGAGAGGAAAATAAACATTGTTTAAATGAGATGGAATGAATATCCCTGTCTTTCTCCCTCGAAAAAAAAAAAGATTATGAGTGTGGTGTCAGGTTTCGGGCCCCTCATCACAGCCGGGATTTTCTCTGCGACTCTTTCCTCTGCTTTGGCCTCTCTGGTCAGCGCTCCCAAAGTGTTCCAGGTGAGTGATCAGAGCATTTTGACCACCTTTTTCCGCTTTATCCTTTAAAACACAACAGTTTAATAACTATAAATGATGCATAAAAGTGTTTAACTTAAATATACATTTGTTGAAGACTGTAGGTCAAGGTTGGTACTTTTAAGTGATTCTATAATTCCTTTATTCCATGCGCATTACGGTCGAACACTATTCTGTCCTTGCTAGTGAGCGAGTAGGCTGATGCTAGTCTGACACTTTGATAAGCTCTTTTAATTTTCGATGTTGCACTGTAAAGCAGAAATAAAAATGTTTCTAATTGATCACCGTTTTATCCTCGTAAATAATAGTTGCAGGTCAAAAGTATAAGGCAACACGTTCATTTAACATTTAGCCTACTAGCAGCTAACATTAGCTAGCACATTTTGGCTAGTAATTAGCACAGTGCTAACAACATTACAGATCCCATAGACATGCTAGCGCAATTAGTTTTATATTCGCTAGAAGACAGACTGGACAGATTTAAAATACGCATTTGCCCTGTTGGTGAACATTAGTGAAGAGTCAGATACCTGCTTAATATAATTTAGCTTCTAGTTAAAGTATATAGACATAAAATATATGGCAGAGTGTTGTTGACAAAATTCAGCTTGCTAAGTCAAACCAGCAGCATGATAGTGACTGAAGTGTCCTTTTTGGAAACGCTGTGTTGCATCACAAACTGACAGACGTAACATCAGCACAGGAAGCATCTGCTCAGTGTCGGAGGTTAACATGACAACGTGAAGTCTGTGCTCCTGTGATCGGAAGCAGACACGATTTTACGTCATCGGTTAATAATCCAAAGTGACTCCATGGTAAAAAAATAAAATGGCATTCATCTGTTTCCTCAATCTTTTATCCAATGTTTATCTTCATTTATTTAAAATATTGCTTTTTATATCACAAATCGACGCTCTTGTCTCTTCAGGCTTTATGCAAGGACAACATTTACCCTGGCATTGCTGGTTTTAGTAAAGGCTACGGCAAGAACAATGAACCCCTGCGTGGCTACTTCCTCACATTTGGCATCGCCATAGCCTTCATCCTTATTGGTATGCAGACTGCCTGAAAAACTACTGTAGGTTGCACGTTTAAGCCTCATTTAAAAAAAAATATCTTCTACAAATGTGTCGTTTTTCTTTTTTTTTTTTTCTTTTTTTTACCCTCCATCCAGCCGAGCTGAATGTCATCGCACCAATCATTTCGAACTTCTTCCTGGCCTCGTATGCCCTGATCAACTTCTCAGTGTTCCACGCCTCTTTGGCAAACTCTCCCGGTAAGTCTGGTTTGTGATAAGCTGCCTGTTACCCAAACACTGAATGTTTCCTAAGAAGACGCGACAATTTCACCAGCTTATTATCAAGAAAAATGAGAATCTTAAGTTGCATTTGTTGATGGGATTTCAATTTTTAACTCAATTAATTTTCGTGTCAAGTTTAGGGAGTTCCTTAATGATAAATCTTAAATTCTGTGAAAAGCAGTATAATTTTTCTGTTTGTAGTTATGAATAATCATATGAAACAATGTTCCTGTTACTGCTCACATTATAATAATAATTATTATAAACCGTACTTCCTTCTCTTATATCTTCCTTTTTCCTTCTCTAGAAGTTAAAAAGCAAAAAGCAAACTTATATTACTAACAAACTTTCTAATGTTGGAAAGTTTTAAGGAACAATTTGACCTCTGTGGAACCTCCTGTCAAAAAAAAAAAAAAATCTAAATCAGAGTTGTCCAAAGGTGTCCAGAACTTTTGCATTTATGAAGTGAAGTGTACATGTGCTATAATTCAGATTCAGACTCCTGTTGTCGTAATTAAGGATTTTCTTGGTCCTTCTTGTTTCTTAAGTGAATACTGGAAAATACATTTAGTTTGATTTTTTTTTTTCATTTAATAGTTTAATATTCAACTTTGTTCAGGCAAGAATAAACAGTATGGAATAGAGTTACCTAGTATTAAATTGTTTAAGTGTATCATTATGTTCTGTATGGATATCTCATAAAAAAATATTGGGTTATATAAAGTTTGTGGTCTTTAAAGTTCTGACACAAGTATGTTGACTTAAAAAAAATCTGCGGTCTCTTTTACCTTATATCGATGTTTTTCAAAACATAAAGTTTTCATGTATTATTGCACAGGAAATTATGGTACAATGTGAGAGTATATGAGAGCAGTGTTTATGATGTGTAGTCATGATACAGTATATTTCCTTAGGAAAGTACTATATTAAAGTTTTATATATTTAAAAAAAAATCCGTTTTATTTTCAGTTATATTAGCTAATCTTTAATTTTTTATAAAACCTAACTACCTACCCTTTTATCAGGGAATATATGAGGGCTGTTCAAGTCAAACCGGAACTTTTGATTGTGCAGGATAACAGAACACAGTTATGAGAGTAAAAACTACCATTATTTCTTTATATAATCCCCGGCTACACTAATGCACTTATCCAAGTGTCTCACTAGTGCTTGGACATCATCAAGGTAGAAATTTGTCCCAGTACCTGGAGCCATAATTGGGGTGGCTGCTTCACGTCTGAAAGGCTGGCCTTTCAGTTTCCCAGGAACTCCTTTAATGGCTCAAGCATGTGGAAATGGCATGCGGAATGAAGTCAGGACTGTATGGGGGATAATGTGGCAATAACTCCCAGCCGAGTTCTTGTAATGTGCAAGTGGTGGTCTAGGATGAAAACAATGTTTACGGATGTTTTACTGCGGCTCATCATGTCTTCTGTAAACGTCAACCATTTTCCTGCCTTTATTCCTGAAAAATTTCAGCACAAGTCCCAGTTTGACTTGAACGGCGCTCGTATTATAATGTCAATAGTTTTTACTTTTGTGATTCAAACAGCTTTGATGATAACAGTAGCATACAGGGCAGATTTTGCGCAGTATCATAATATAATGGTTGTCAATGTTGTATTTGTCTTTAAAGCATATTTTAAGTACACATTTATTCCTTGTGTAAAGAGGTTTGTTCTTCCTCCAATACCAAAGCTCTAGAAGACCACCAGGTATATACCTTCATTCTAACTATGACGTTTATATGTCCACAGTTTCATGCACGTAAAGGGTACATTATCATTATTATTATTTTGTTTTTGGTTTTTGGAGCGCTCTATCTCTATTCAGCTTCTTTTTTCCCCCCAACCACATGTACCCTTTATGTCATGTATCCTTCGTAGCATTATTGTATAACAGTTCAGCTATGTAATTGCTTGACCTTACTAAAAAAATAAAAAATAAAATCCTATTAGCCTAGTACTAGCTCCTTGTCGAAGAAACCCATTTATTTACTGTAACCTCTCATATATCCTAACTGATGCTAACTCATTTTAATCCAAATCCGTATTCATGCTTATGCAAATTGTGGCACTGATATATTAAACTGTCGCAGTCTGATGATACATTTGTCGGAACAGCTAACGACATATAATATCAAACCGTCTTCTAAGGATGTAAGAAAGCCATGCGATGTTTTGAGCAGGAGATCATTTAATCTGGCGTATGCTACTTCGGTTTTATTTCATGTAAGTTAGATTGCAGCAATTAATCACTGTCCTTAATAATAGTAAAAAAACTAAACAAATCTAATATAAATGTGTGTATCGATTAGTTCAGCAGTCATTGCAGTGAGAGAGGAAAAAGATTTAAAAAGTGGTTGAAAGTCTTTATACAGTTATTTGTTTAAGAATATATCCAGTTAATTATATAATTATGCTATATATACAGATAGATAGATTTATGTTTTTAGTTGTCCATTTATACCGTCATATAGTTATAAGGCGTACATTATTTTTACGGTTATTTATTTATAGTTGTAAATATATAATTATTCAGATATATCAAGCAACTATTACATTAGTTAGAATACTATATGTGACCCTGCCTGTGAAAACCCAGCTAAAGTCATTGAATCATTGACTTTAGTCGACTTTAGACTTAAAATAATGGGGAAAAAAATCTTTACATACTTTAGCTGTTTTTTTACAGACAGGCTCATGTATGTCTTCCGCACAAAGCAGGTAATAATCATTTATGTTATCTCTGTAGGTTAATAATCTAATAATATGCAGAAGAAAAGTTTCAGAGCACACAAAAATAAGCTTGTAGTAGAATGTTATGAGGAGGCAGGATGCAGCGCTGAATATCTACGTACGTACTAATTGGTGCGTGCGTTGGACAGGATGGAGGCCAAGCTTTAAGTACTACAACATGTGGGTGTCTCTGGCTGGAGCTGTGCTCTGCTGCGTAGTTATGTTCGTCATCAACTGGTGGGCTGCGCTCCTGACCAACGTCATCGTCTTATCCCTCTACATCTACGTCAACTACAAAAAGCCAGGTCAGTCTAACTATTTCTCTCCACATGCATAAGAATCAGGAGTATAATCACGCCTTGCTCATGTCGATTAATTATTCATGTTCTTAATATTCCCAGTGTTTTTATATCGTAATTCTAAATGTTTAATCCAGTTTCTGTTCTGCTGCTCAACTGGGTCAGTTTGTTAGATTGGCTAAGTCAATGTTTTTTGTCCTTCAGGATTTTTTTCTCAGCAGCCAATGTTTGAGCTTCAGCACATATTGATGCATCAGACTGTTAAATTTTTTTTTCCTGGCTGATATGAGTTTCATCGTTATCTGCTGCTCTCTCAATGCAGCAGCATGGCACTTTCTCTCTCTCTCTCTCTCTCTCTCACACACACTGCGGTGGAGTCGATGTGCTATTTTTGGTTGTAGATGCAGTCAGAGGAAGGACAGAAATAGATCTTATAGTATAGACTCATTCTATGGCTAGCGTTTTGTGTAATCTTTATCGGGATGTGGAAAGAAATGAATGAAAGAAAAAAGAAAGTGAAAGGGGAATAATGAGTATGAATGAAATTATATGAATCAAAATAATAACTGAATAAATGAATGAAAGGAATAAAAAGAATGAACAAAGGTAAATTTATATGAATGAAGCAAAAATTCATTGTTTTTTTTTAATAAATGCAATTTTTGCTTTGTGTTATAGAACCATTAAATATTAGGATTAATTAGTTATGGTGATTTAAAAAAAGAAAAAGAGGGACGTCTTTGAGGCAGAGTGCGCGGGGGGCGCCTTTGAGGCAGGTCGAGATTTATAATTAGATTTGTCAAACACTTATCATCTGTTTGAGTTTAAACCAATAAAAATTTTGTCAAATTCACATAAAATTCATATTGAACGTCCGAAGTCAACCTTTGATTTTGATTCCAGTAAACACTGCAAGTCTGAAAAACATCTTTTAGGAACTGAAATCAAATGTGTCATGCCGGCGAGTTTTAAAAGGTACTTAATGACAACATTTCTAGTGTTGTGAAGGAACACTTTAAGCTGTTTTTGCAACACTTGATGTGTGTGAGAGCGGTGCCCACACTAACAGAGGAGCTGGGCTCGGCCTGGTACAGACTACCACAGGAGGAAGGGCAGGAGTCTGGCACGCAGCCTGTACCACCTGCTGTGGCAGTCTGAGGGTCATCCGCCCTCCAGGTCACCCGCATGCTGAGGCCACAGATGCTGCGACGTCTCATGTGGCGTGTGCTCTACGTGTGTGTGTGTGTGTGTGTGTGTGTACGTGCAGTCTTACGTAATGGAAAGGTCATTTGTGCGAAAGTCCACAAGCACACAGAGTTATATAAATGTCAGGATTAAGAAAATAGGTGTCTTGGTTTCTAACCGGGTCAACATTAAATGTGTTTTCATGTGCAGATGTGAACTGGGGCTCTTCGACCCAGGCACTGACCTACCACCAGGCCCTCACACACAGCCTGCAGCTCTGCGGCGTCGCCGACCACATAAAGACCTTCAGGTACACGCAAACGTCCCGAGTTCACACCTTTTTGCACGATGATGTCATTCACTTGGTTTAAATGAACATTGTAGGAGTTTGTGACGCTCCATTTCCTTTCTTGTTGCCTGATTTAGTTTGCACATGTGCCGAGCTTTTTTTTTTTGTTTTTTTTTTTGTAGTGTTTGCAGGTGTGTAGTCAAGTTGTGCTCGCTTTGTAGTTTGTTGATTCTGGTAAAGCTACATTTTATCAAAGTTTAAAGCCACCCCGACTACGCTAGTGTGTTTGTCGCTGATAATGGGTTTAACATTTGAATGACTTTCATTGCTGTTTAATACTGGAGTTGAAAAATCTGTTTAAAAAAACATTTTTGGAGGCTACAGTGCACGGTACCCTGCGTTCTGCAGTACATACAGTTTGCTACATTTACACACGCGCGCACACACACACACAGAGAATGAATATAGGATTAGAATTCTGAAAGTTCTAGAATTCTAATTAATCCTAAAAATAACTGACAGTCCCTGTATAATAGTATAATATTTATTTGTCATCTATTTACATTGCGTAGCTCAGTGGTTAAGGCATTGGACTACGGTTCAGAAGGTCCCAGGTTCAAACCCCACGACCACCAAGTTACCATTGTTGAGCCCTTGCTCAGATGTATAATGAGATAAAATGTATATGACCGTAAATAACCAGCATTCACCAATGTGAGCTGCCCCTGCCTAGCCTTATTATAATAATAATAATAATACGTAGGATATTCTACTTTATGTAAAGTCTAATGGGGCGGAACGGTGGCTTAGTGGTTAATGCTGTCGTCTAGTGCCGGGTCTGTACAGTATGTGCATGGAGTTTACATGTTCTCCCCGCGCTCGGTGGGTTTCCTCCGGGTTGTCCGGTTTCCCCCATACAATGCAATGACCTGCAGATTAGACTAATTGCTGTTCTCAAATTGCCTGTGGTCTGTGAGTGTTGACCGGATGTCCTGCCACGGTCGTAGAAATGGACATAAAATACAAAAGTTCACCGTTGGACTACAGAGGATCCTAGATGGATGGATAGTAAAGTCTAACCCACAGATGTGATGAGCATTTCAGCACACATCCTACTGTGTATGATTGTGTGTGTCTAAAAAGTAAACTTGGAATTATTACCTTTCATACAGGTATGTAACCAATACAAGAAGCCACTTAGTTCAGGCATTAGCTATAATCCTCAGTGATCATCAGTGAACTTGTCTGAAATTCTCTTTAGTACTGCAGTAGATCCATTACAGGCCTAATAGGCAGATTTACTACAATACTGTTACTTGTGTTACATCCCTGATTTAAATTGTTTATGATCAACTCATTAAACAACACTACCAAACAGGCTACGTAATACCTACATAGATGAGTTGAGACAAAGTGATGGCCATATCGGATGATTTACA
>JAQQZT010000009.1:16518033-16538990 GCA_030068275.1 Clarias platycephalus | reverse complement strand
TCTCCACATCATTGCATTCAGTTTTTATTCACAATTTGTTTAGTGTCCCAACTTTTTTGGAATCCGGTTTGTAATTTCTTTTGTGGAATAAAGATATTCAAACTTTTTAAGGATATTTGCAGTGCTATTAAACATTTTTTTAAAATCCTTTGAATAAATGTAACAGAGACAGAATTTACACTTAAAACTGCTTTCAATATAATTTAAATTACAAATACACATTTATGACAAATCAGCTCCTAATTCAAAATCAAATCCTGAACATTACTGTAAATTCAAAGGATTGTCTAGTAGTCTTTTGATATTGTATATAAATTTATATTCATTTAAGCTTTCTTCTGTTTTCTCTCATGCATAATGCGTTCTTTCTTGTAAGTTTGACTTCTATACTACATTAATGATCCAGACCCCCTCTGCCCTCCGAACCTGTACCCCGCTTCTGGTTGGAGATTTCATCTCATGGAGACCCTGTACGGTATGGTCTGCTTGGAGCTGTTCTCTGAGAATTGATTTTTTTTTATGTAAAGTTGCTTTGCGACAATAATCACAGTTAAAAGCACTATACTGTATAAACAAAACTGAATTTAATTAAATTAGTAAAATATATTTTTTTAAATGGCTGATGCTGTTGGACAGTTTAATTTAAATTGAATCCCTCAGGTAGGATCTAAAAAAGTTTAGATAAACCTGTGCACATTTCATTTGGAAAAATAGCAGTACAGTATACAGTATCTGGTTAGAATTTAAGAACATTTGTGATCCACGATAGTTTACTGTCACAGTCTCTGCACAGCTGAGTATGAACCTACCACAACTGCACCGCTGAAGACAGGAAAATGATCTATATCACAGTCTGGACTTAGATTTTATTTTATGTTTTATTTTACACCCTATTGAGTAAACTCTAAAGAAATGAATGAAATTTCCCATGAGAGCAGCAGTTTCCAAAATCCATAAACCATCTCATCTTAGGCCGACAGTCATGCGATTATCAGAGTCACTAAAATCACACTATTTTCCCTGCAGGAACAGTGGAGCGAGTATTTAAGACCCAACTCCAGCTGCTTTTAAGTGACTGAATGGAAGAAAGAGTAATTATACAGTAAATGTAATAAAAGTAATGAAGGTTTGTAATCGCCTTTATACGTATTATGAAAGTACACACAATATCTTAAAACCATTTATTTGTCCAGAGATTGTCCAAAACAATCTTGGTTTTCAATTGTTTATATACATAAAATTTTGGTAATACTTTTTTTTCTGTGATATTTTTGGTTAGAAATTATGCACTTTTGTATGCCAATATCAAAATATTTAAAAAATAAATATAAAACTAGCTTCATAAAAAAAACTACCTATTATATATAATATATACACACATACATACAAAGACATTAATCAACACTTTCAACTTTTCAAATACATAATTTTCAAGTCAAGACAATTTTTTTATGAATTACCTTATCTTATCTTAATATCCATTATATATATCCATAACTTGGACATTTTTATAGGAAATAAAGAAGTGTCTTTAACAGACGTTAAAAAAGGTGATCTGAAGCTGCACGAGAATGTTTTATTTGGATGAGACCATGTCCACAGTTTTAGCTTCGGCTCCTTCTTTAGTGAATACGACCCGTAAACAGATAATCCATGTTTCGGAAAGCACCGTGAAATACCCTCATAAGTAAACTGCAGGCACTTGTGTAAAACAAAAAAAGTCTTATTGCCCTTTAAAAAAACCTGTTATATTCAGAATGAGAGCTGCTGACTTTTGGTATGTAAGTGATACACAGTGTGTTTCACTGCAGTGTAATGTGGAGCTTCATGTGGAGATTCTGCCCTAGCTCACCTGAGAGGTAGTCTCTGTCCCAGTTGTCCTCTAACTGCAGCAGCTCTGCATGATCATAGAGTGGAGAACTGCTTATCTTTAATATATAAAACCCTGGAAAAGCTTTCTCCGGCATGCAGTGCAGGTAGCTGAGCTCCTCGTGCTGTCGGAGATGGAATATTTCTTCCTGATTCCCCTCTGTGATGTTATAGGTGACGTGATGAATGAGAGGTCTGAGGGCAGGCACCAGCTCCAGGATGTGCTCGTTGTGGGTGCACTGGGACATGTTTAGTACCAGTAGCAGAGGCCGCTCCATGTCTATACTGTCCAGGATGACTGGGCCTTCCTGCACAGACTAAAAACCAGGTAAAATAATTTAGCTTACTCAATTAAAAATGTGCATCGTGGTCATGGCATTGTTGCCATATTGTCTAAACCAGGGATGTAAATATATTTTAGGTGATGGGCCATTTATCCTAAATGCAGATAAAATATACAATCACTTGCTATTTTAACCGGGACATCTTTACCACCTGCTTTTTCAAACAATTTATCAAATCAGCCAACTAATCTGGCCACTTTAAGATTCCTGTTCTCCTATCTCCACCTGATGTGGTCTTTTGCTTTTGTAGCATGTCAGGCACAATGTGTTGTATATTATATTATGAGGTGCACTTATCCTCACATTTAATAAAAAGAACAGTTATTATTATTAGTGGCATTCTCAGTTTTTAAGTCTATTTATTTAGCCAAGCATGTTTGTCAATACATTTGCCTTGGGTAAAGGAGCAGATCTAGGGGACTCATTGACGTAGAGTATTACGGTGAACTGACTGGAATGTTTCGATGCTGTTCTCCTCACTCTCACCAATCACTCAGGTTTGTTGACGGTGGGATGACTGGTTGCTTTACTTCCCAGGGGAGCCCTCATGTCTCCGCTTTCTACTGGCTCTCTCTTTTAGTTATGCTGTCATAGCTAGTCCTGAAGGCTGCCCCGATTGCACTCCGCACTTAATTTATATTCATTTATACATTACATGACTCTGACCATACATAACCTTCCTCTCTCTCTCTCTCCCTGTCTCTCTATCTGTGAAGCTACACATGCCGCTCCTGAGCTGCCAGTGCCTCGCTCCTTGTTAGAGATTTTGTCACATGGAGGCCCCATGTGGTCTGTTTGGAGTGTGTGTGTGGTGACTGGAGACAGTTCCACTTTACCATGAAGATGGTCCTGGTCTCGGCTGATGAAGGCAGCTGTTCTTTGAGCACTTGTGGCTTTTGCGACAATGAGCATCGTTAAAAACGCTATACAAATAAACTTGAATTAAATTTAATTAATTAAATTTCAAGAGATCAGTAGTTTCTGAAATACTTCAACTAGACCACCTGGCTCCAACAACCATGCCACAAAAATCACTCAGATCGTATGGTACCCTTTTTTTTGTTGATATTGCTGTTCGGCTGACTGGAGAACTACATGAATCAGACATAAGTGACCAATGATTATTCATCACCTACTAAACTAATAAAAGGAATTCGATTTTAACAAAATTTTAACATACAATCGCTTGATTGCTCTTCTGTGAGCTTTCCGTGTTTTGTATTGTTACAACCTACAGTACAACTGAAATCAATTAAAAAAAATTTGCGTTACATGTCAAATGTTTAGCTTGCTAACAAAGAACTAGATAGCATTACCACGTTTTGTTAGTACTTGGGTTTATGTAATTGTATTACACTATGTTGCTCCCTAGTGGAATAACAGATTTTTTTTTTTACTAACAGGCCACAGAGCAATTCTAATTTCTGAATTTTTGACCCATATGTTTAACACCTTTGGCCCAAAATATGATTTTATCATTTCGAATTAATGTAAGAAATTAAAATTATTTACAGCTTTACTTGTTTAGACAATTTAAACAAAAACATCATTGAAGCAATGAAGACATTTAATATCTGACTTATATACACTAACCTATATACACGTCAGAAGTTTGGACACACCTTCTAATTCCATAGCATTTCCTGATTTTTATTTCTTTATACATTGCTGTAAATAAAAACAATGCTGAAGGCATTCAAAATATTCAATAACTTTCTTTGCTTCTCTGTGTCTGCAACTTATGTTAATTGGTGATTTTTCAGGCTGGTAACTCTAAAGTAACTTCTCCTCTGCAGCAGAGGCAAGTTTTGGTCTGGCTTTCGTGAGATGTTCTCCATGTTTTCATCATGGTGCTTGATGGATTTTGCAAATGCACTTGCAATAATGTTCTTGTAGGACCTGGTACAGAACGGCTGACCTTCTTGTCTTAAGTATCAACTGACTGTTGTTGTTGTTGTTGTTGTTACTTAATAACCTAATTTGCGGTCTCCATTTGATTGTTGTAGAGTGTAGAAGAATAAAATAAAACCTGTGTCGAAACTTTTGATTGGTACTGTACTGTATATGTATATTTTCATTTCTTTCACCTTCTCTGGTTCAACGTCGTGGATGGCATGCCTCTTCCCGATTCCTCTCTTACGTTGACTGTTAACATTGCAACTGAAGCAGTCTTCGGGGGAGTGGCTGTTATCCTCCGCTGTTCCAGATGCGCGGACAGATCCCAGCTGACTCCTCCCAAAGCCCAGAGCTGACACACAGTGCCTAAACATACATGCAAAACATCCTCATCAACCTCAAATTTCAAATTGTAGATTGTACGTACAAGGATGATTGACTTTTTAGCATTTCCCACTGTACATACAGTATCTTACTATCCTAGTAATATTGCCCCAAAGGCCCTGGTGCTTTGTATAACAACATGCCCTTCTCACCCTTGGCCAATCCTATAGTATCCAGAAGGACAGCCGCACTTGTAGCCTCCCTGGGTGTTAGAGCAGCCGTGGCTGCAGGGATTTTTGAAAGAGGTGCACTCGTCCACATCCTGGCAGTTGCTGGAACCCTGCTCAAAGCTGAACCCAGCTGGACAGGCACACTTGAAGCTGCCCAATGTGTTGAAACATGAAGCGGTACCACATGTGCCAGGTGTGGAGCACTCATTCTCATCTACAGCACAGACACAAAGCTCTATGAAGAAGTCTGTTTTTTAAACATTTTATTTCTTGTTGATTATGTATAAATTTCCTTGTAAGAGATTACATAACTCAAATGACATTACATAACTGACTATTGTGAATTTTGCTCAAATGAAGAACAGAGTCACTGTCCCTTAGATGGCGCTGTTGCTGTGCCTAATTAGAAACATAAATATGCAGACACTTGCTGACAATATAAAAACAAATGCCTCTACTGTAGCTTATTTGCAACGATATCACTGTTCGAAAGATTCCCATATTTAATGAACAGATGTAAGAATTGCTACAATAAAGTCAGAAATGAAATTTAATATTTGTGGCTGTCAGCCTTTTGTAAAAAAAAAAAAAAAAAAAAAAGGTAAGCATGCATGCACACAGAATAAATAAATCAGAATAAAAAATTATTTTTTTCATTATGTGTTACTTACCAACACACTGATTCCACTGGTAGTGTTGGGTGTAGCCTTGGGGGCAGTTGCAGCGGTAGCTGCCTAACATGTTGTCACAACCATACTGACATCGGTGATTAATTTTACACTCATCAATATCTACAAAAAAAGCCAAAACAAGATGGAATGAGATAAGAAATGCAACAGTTTAAAAAACAGTGTGTTAACAGGTGCTTTTCTCTCGTATAGGTTGAAGTGGGAATTCAGAAATTTATTAATTTGCTTTCAGAAACTGCTTAATCCTGGTCAGGGTTACGTCTTTTTCAAATATTATTTTATGTTTGGGGATATAAACCCAATTAAATTAATTTAAAAAAGAGCAAGCAAAAATAATTAAGGGAGCAGGTTTGGAAAACTTTCTTCCAAAGCGGGTGGGTCTGGAATGTTAAGATAAAGTCCTGCTCTTACTTTTGTTGAAGATTACTGCAGGGAAACTCTTTCCAGTTAACAGAACGAAGACTGTCAGCAATACTCGTGAACACAGACATACAGTACCACAACACATTAACTGTTAAATGAAAATCCTCATAATTCAGTGTACCAATTTACACACCATCAGCTGTTTTTAGCCAAACATTTTATTGTATTACTGTAATAATGGACCCATTTCACCCTGTGATGTGGTAGTAGTGCTTCCTTTTCACAGATGCTCTCGTGGTATCGTAACAGCTTCATAGAAACTTAATGAGGAACTGAAACCTTCTCTGGGAATGTAAAAGAGAGTGATATAGGTCCAAATATTCCCGAAGAGCAGTAGTTTCCATGAAAACATGAGCCACTGCTGCAGTGAAATATTAATGCGAACCCGATTCTCTGGCTTGAAGAACGTTGGCGGTTTGACAGTGCAGCAGTTTATGATATACAGTACTTAAAGAAAACTAAGGGTCTGTTGCTGCTAAATAGTTCATTGTTCATCCCACTCATTTCACAGACCACAAAAGACTTGGAACTTGGTCTCATGTGTAACAGCAGGTAAATGGTTTAAGGCTGCAGGTAAAATTGATGGAATTCCAGTGTTTACAATTGCTCATTACAACGTAATTTTACACAATTCATGTCTACACAACCCTAAAAGTGCTACAAAACAGATCCAGAACAGACCAGACTAACAACTCTCTTGGACTTGATCGAGTTCTTTTACAATTATAAACTACTTGATAGACAGTGCCAGGAGGAAAAAACAAAACAAGAATCAGGCCCAGATTATTTAAGGTAGATTATGATTGCAATTTAGGAATATTTCTCAACTGGATATAGCTGAACATTCACATTTTAATGACATGGAAAATCTGTGCATTTACAGGAAATCCGTATGTCAGTTTTTATTTAAATTTTACACCACAAAAATATTATACTTATTATAATAAGTATACTAATTATATAATATAATGTGAGGAATGTTGTATCGATGTAGCCTGAAATCAATTTGTCAAATTTTAGATGACTAAATTATGTGGAAGTTTTTTATTTTCTTTTTTTTTTTTAAAGAAATATAATAAAATGAAGAGCTTTGACTTTTGTTAAACTCCTTCCAAGCCTTTAGAGCACGAGTGTAGATTTAGGTCAGCTCTTCATAGAAGCTGTTTGGCTCCTATAACGCTTTTGATGAATTCCTCTGCCACATGCTTTTAATGAGTTCAGCTGAATACAGTTCTAGGTCTCAGGGTTCATGAGTGTGAAAAAGCAGGCCAACCCAATGCGACTTCACAGATGTTTAACACTTCCGAACACATAAATAACACTTTATTGTACTAACCTGCATGCATTACTGTGATTTACCAAACTGGCTATTTCTCACATCATTAGAGTGGATCTACTGAGAGCACTGCATTGAAGGATCTTTATCCATTATTTGTGATTGTAAGTAATTGGAAGACATCATCGTTGCAAAGACATGACACTGATTACAAAAATGAATGAGGACAGCAACCTTCCTTTTGGTAACAGTGGAGTCAAGAGGTTCACCTCGAACAATGTGTGCATGACTGAACCAGAAAGAAATACAGCTTGCCACGATACTGAGCAAGTGAGTAAGTGAATGCTAATCACTATCACTCTTTGAGAGGAGTGAAACCATATGTGAGGAAGTCTACTAAAAGAATTTAAAAAAAAAGAATGCAGATTGAAGCATGAAGTTTCCCTTTTTGAGGAAGTGACTTTACTAATATGCAAAACATTTGTCCGATTTAAGCGTCTGTACACTTTTATGGTCAGATTAGTACATGTATAGTGTGTGTATGGTTTTAAGCTATCCATAAATGTTAACGTCTGCTTGTTTTATAAATGATAACATTATATAATTTTTGATTAATGTGTCTATTATATGTATATATAATTGTAAAAATTAAACATAAAACTTAAATTGGGGGAAGAATGAGTTTAGGTTACTGTATACAGTATAACATCTAAAGGTCTTGCAAAATATATAAGGTGGACCAACACCCTTGTTAATAAAAGTGCAGCATTGTTTTTCCCTTCTATCATTTTCGTTTCTGTTAAGAGAAAAAAATTATCTTAAAAACACTTTTGTGTAACACTTTGAGTACTATTGCCTTGTTTTATTAAAGTTTTCCTTGAGGCTCATGGAATGTCACACTACATATAATCACTGCTGTTGTGAGGATTAGCGGCCTGACTGCATCATGGATTACATTGTTAAATTAAATGTTAAAGCCTATGACAGTACGATTAGAAAAATACTTAATAAGTACAGTTTGCTTAGAAGGATTGCCTGGAGAAAGCTCATTTGTCTAAAAAGAACATGACACCGTGAGTGAGGTTCGCAAAACTGCATTTGAACAATAAACAAGACTCATGGAACAATGTCCTATGAAGTGGAGTGCAGCACCATGTTTGGGAAAAAAACAAGCAGAATTTTTGCAAAAACACCTCAGTGAAAATCCTCATACTGTCCCACTGTCAAGCACAGCAGTGGATTCATTGGGATTTATGAAACCAAAATGCTATCACACAGTATCTCTCACTCACATATACTGTATGTAAATGATGCTACCTTCACAATGCAAGCCGCTAGAGTCAAGGCTGAATCCTTGCTGGCATTCGCAGCTAAAGCTGCCTGGTGAGTTCTGGCAGATGCCCTTAGCTCCACACAAACTGGGCTCTGCAGCACACTCGTTATTATCTGTCAAGGGAAAATACACAATAACAAGGTACATGATGTTTTGCCCTCACTGCTGTGTTATTTTTTATATATTCAGTGTGGAAAACAGTTTCATAAAGAGGAAATATAAGTTGCAGGTATTGGCTCTTGGCAAGTTCTTAAATCATAAATTGTTATCCTCAGGTTCAGCAAAAGAGTTCAGACTACTTTTTATGTATATTTGTTTTTGTGTTTATCAATCTGCTTACCCATACAGGCAGTGTGGTGCTGTGTAAAGCCCGGAGGACATTTGCAAGCAAAGCCACCGATGGTGTTAATACACATAAACTGGCAGTTGTGTCTCTTTAAGTGGCATTCGTCCAAATCTTCAAAGCACAAAAATAAAATCAACTCTTTAAATTCAACAGCTCATCATTTTCTCTCTCTCAAATAATGTTGATTTTCTATTATAAATGCATCAAATTGCAAAAAAAACAAAACATGCAGTACTGCAATGAATTCTTACATTAATTTATCTCAGCCTGTTTCAGATCCTGTGCAAGAAGACCTGCTCTCATTTTAGTAGAGTAATCAGCCACAGTAATCAGTGCCAAACACGTCCTGAACTTACAGTCACAGTCACATTATAATGCCTTTACAGAAAATAGCTTGAACCCTGCGTTTTTATAGCCAAAATCTCACTAGTAGGGCTTCTTAAACAGCATATTCTAAAAAAAGATTAATTTGCACATTTCTTTGTATTTCTCCATAGCTTGCATGCAATCATCTTGTTTTAACTGGAAATTTCATGGTCTCACTTTCACAACATTCAATTTTCAAACTCTACAAAATTGCTCCATGACCTAATCCCTTCACTTTGAATGAATGAGATATGAGTGCTTCTTATATTGTTTAGCTTTTAATATACATAATGGGGTTCCTTCTAACATTGTGGGGCTCTTTAAGCTGATATCAAGGTTTATATTGGAGACTGTATTAATACCAAATAATACATTTATACTCTTCCAAGTCTGAACTAATACAGAAAGTATAACAGCATAGAGGAATGTCTGTTATGACAGCAACAGCCAAACGATTTCTTTTTACCTACACTGCTTGTGTCAAAGAAAAGCTGAGTCCTCCCTCGTAATATTTCACCCCACCCGGCCCCGCCCAGCCCAAACCAAAGAATAAATTTATCTTTTAAATAGTTTTCTATGCAGACTTTTAATTATACGGTAAGTGTGCTATGATCTTACTGTATTTAACATGTGTAAATGTAATTGCAGCAACCTCCGAGCCTCAGGGCAGACAAAGGCTCGCTCACCCCCTGCGATCTTTGGCGGAGGCACTGACCCCAGGTTGGGAACCATGATACTATAGGACACTTTGCTCACCTTTACAGGTTCTGCCATCATCTTGCAAAATATAGCCACGTGGACATGAGCAAATGTAGCTGCCTTCAGTGTTTTTGCAGATAAAGTTGCAAGGCTTCGGGGACATTGCACACTCATCCAAGTCTTAAAAAGATAAGTCATTAATAAGGCTTTTTAAGGCAGTATTTAAGCCTTTGAGGATAAGGGTAGGAATAAGTTAATATTTTAGTACTTTTACAGTATATGCATTTGGTGTTTGTGTACAGAGTCTTACCAACACATGCAGTGCCTGTAATGGTGGCTGTGTAGCCTGGACTACAGTGACATTTAAAGGAGCCCATAGTGTTGATACACTGTCCATTCTTACACACGCCTGGAATGATCTTACACTCATCTATATCTGTGGATATAAAAGTATACATTAACATTTGAGTAGTCTAGGTGTTGTGTTTAGTAAAATTAGCTGTATACAGTCATTGTAGAAGAAAAGATCGTGAAGGACAGCAGCCACCCCAACCATGGACTGTTCACTATGTTGCAGTCAGGAAAGATGATTCCACTCCCTGAAGGCCAACACAGAGACACTGAGGAGGAGTTTTATCCAACAGGTTATACAGACTCTCGATCACAACACCGCATATGACTTAACACTCTGATTTGTTTTCTTACTACCCACCATGATGCTCACCACACATTACAGTACATACAGTTTGGCACATTTGCACATTTTGCACACCACAGAACGGTGAACTTTGAACTGCGACTTTGCACATTATTCTGCACATTATTCTGCTTTCCACTTCTACTGTACATTCCACTTCAACTTTTCTTTATTTTATTATATTTAGTTATATTTTTTACATTCTTATTTTTATTTTATTTTTTATTCTTTTATTATTTGTACATAATGTACATTTAAAATTATTTTTACAGCTAAAGTTTTCTATATTTCTAATTTGTAAAAAATTCTTTTATTTCACACTTTTCTTATTTTTTTAGGTCAGCAGAGGTCGTATAAGCATTTCACTTCATATCATACTGTGTATGACTGTGTATGTGACAAATAAAATTTTAATTAGAATTTTGACTAAGATTTAGTGATGATAAGCTTACATACACTAAAACTTTTTTAAACCTCAGGTGACAAATGTCAAGTAAACAGGCTGACGACAGAAACTTGTGCATGAATAGATTATTATAAATCATAAAATGTAAATAAACAGTTTTTATACGGTAAGTTTAAAGTAAGGTAAGGTCAATGAACATATTTAAAATATAAATCACACGCTATTTTTTGCCATAAAACGCACTGACAATTTTTATTAGCCGTAAGAGAAAAAAGCATCATCATCATTGCCATCACTAAGGAACTGTACTACTGTATGTATGATGAATTGAAAAGAAAGACTGGCGAACCTGTGCCATCTGTGGCATAGCCGGGCCCATGTGGACACAGTTTCTTGTACTTGACAGTGCCAGGCAGAGGACAAAGCTCACACTGGTTTCCCCATCCACGGCCGCGGTCACAGCAGCACTGGGATTTAGTACTGGGTATTCTATTGCTGGAGGACATCTGACACATGGTCTGTAGCACCTCGATGAAACAGAAGCCTTGTCTAAAATCTGGGAAAAGTCAGGGTCGGATTTAATGATGAGAGTTTAATGTGAGATCATGTGCTTTGGACCTTTGATAGATATATTTAAAAATAAATATATATTTTTTACATATACAGTATATACAAATCAAAATAGTAAGGGTAGCTTAATTCTATTTATTAAATGCAATGCTGGAAAACAAAAATAAGTAAATAATTAAATAAATAATAATGCCTTGCATGAGCAAATATGTTTTGACAGGTAATAAACATAAAAACAAACACAAAAGGAAATAATGTAGAACTATTAATATTAGTGCATACATGCATTCAGAAACACACTTTTCTATACATTCAGGTTTCAGGTTCACAGAAAAAAAAACTTACCCAGGCACTGAGTGTGTGTAGGGTCAGACTGGAAGCCTTCTCCACACTCACACATGTAACTGCCTATAGTGTTCACACATTGGCCATTCTCACAAATACCTGGCTTAGTGCGGCATTCGTTCTCATCTAGTGAGACAGAGACAAAAGAAGAAGGTCAATGAACATATTTACAATATGTGCATTTAAGTATATTCACTTAGTGGGATGTAAATAGCATTAATGTCACGGAACAGATGATAAACAAGAGTTCTGACCATGACAAACTTCTTCATCCATCTTTCGCACCATTCCAGCAGGACACACGCACATGAAGGTACCGATCAGGTTCTTACAGTTCATACCCCTGGTGTCACAGTCATGTAGACCCTCTGCACACTCATCCAGATCTGCAGTGTGAAAGAGAAAATGTGAGTCAAAGGATACAGTGCTGGTGTTAGAAAAGTTAGAGGAACTGAGAAAGGCAAATCACTTTAGGTCAGTTTTAACTCCATATGATCCTAGGTTTAAGTTGTTGTCTCACCCTGACACATTCTCCCATCATATCGGAGTGTGTAGCCTGATGGGCAGGAGCATTCATATCCCCCAAATGTATTGATGCAGCGGAATGCACAGAGCAAAGCGTTCTGTGCACATTCATTTATATCTGTACCATGAATAAAAAAGTCAGACTTGCATTTGAATACAGCAGCACAAAACTCGGCAGTATCATGAAGGAAAAGACCAAATGAATTCAGAGAAATAAAAAGAGCTTTACCTTCACATATCATCATGGCACCTGGCTCAAAACCTTCCTCACAGTGGCATTCAAAGCTTCCAATCACATTAACGCAAGTACCGTTTCCACATGGATTCCCCACTGCACATTCATCAACATCTACATACAAACAGAATTACTGTATTGTGAAAAGGCATCCAAATATTTTAAAAATATTTATAAATATTTTTGTTACAACAAAATCTAAAGAAATAAAAAAACAAGGTAATACAGTACCCCCATTCCACTGACCTGACGTCTTTTAAATAGTTTTTGATGTCATTGCGGTCTGTAGCAATTCTGTTAATTTTTCAAGCGTAACGGCCACACATTGAGTCGTTAACAATTAAAACAAATTCGTAAGGACATGAAAATGACTCAACAGTGAATTTTGATGAGAAGCAATAACGAAATGTTAGCAACAACATTTTAATAGCGAGTCATTAAGGAATTTAAGGATAAGCCCTAAAGAACTGATGATAAAACCGCAATGTCGTTACTGACATGAAACTAAATTTAAACAATACCATCTGTGTCACTTTATATATTTTTTATATATTTTTTACTACTTTGTATACATTTTTAATCAATTTATTTCTGTTATTTTGTGACTCGATTCTGAGTTTTGGCAATCCGAGTGTGTGCAGGAGCCCTCATACATTACACATAATACTGCGTGTGTTTTGTAAAATTCCCTCTTAATTTAGTGTGGTAGCCCCTGAATATTCTCATCAATATAAATACTGATGCACTGCTTTGTGATTAAACTTTCAACTCTGTCCCCCTAGAATATACAGAACCTGAGCTATGCACGCAATGCCCCCCACCACCGCGCATGCCCAGACAAAATGCAAGGGTATGTGCGGTGGGGGAGTCACGTGCATGTACGCACAAAACCCATGCACATATTTTCAGAATCTCACTCCAAGCTTTTTTTATTTATTTTTTTATTTGGGAGCTATGCCACATATATTTTTTGACTTTATTATGAAATTACCAGAAATTATTCATTGCGCTATTGTGCAACATTTCTATTGTGCTTCAAACTTTAACATGTACATCTTCCAATCGTGGTTAATCTTCACTATTTTCCTTAAAATATCACTTTGTTAATTTTGTCATTACTTCCATCAACATTTAATGTGATGATTTTGGCTGCCGAACAGGTAAGCATAGCAATGTTTAAGAACTAATAACAACTAGATAATAGCGCCTCCACGGAGCTCTCCAGAGGTCGCAATAAAATTTGCATCGGTGTAGATTCAGTAGTTAATTTGAGTCGAATGGGGGTATAAAATGTGCACCAAATAAAATATGTTGCATGTCACATGTCAAAAAAATACAAACAGTATTTAAATATAGTAGTCAAGGTTTCCCTTTTGTATCACGGTATACCATGATAATGTGTGCCCTGTGCTTGTGTCTTGGTTTCTGTTCTAGTCAGACCTGTTCGGTGTACACCACTGTCCTGTGACTGGTTTGTTACCTGATTCTGTTTAGCTGAACTGCATTGGCACTTGATTTGTCAGTGCTGTTTCAGTGTCTCACTAAATCCAAACCTTGTTTAAAGTGTTACACTGTTGTTCCCTCATTTCCTTCACTTCAGAGTCTCTGGCTACGTTCACATTACAAGCCACACTGATCAATTCCAATTTTCCAGTGGTTTCTATCTGACTCTAATGTAGCCGCATCTGTCCTCTGAAACGGCTGATGTTTCTGATGTACCAGTGTGCCATTTCAGAGGACAGATGCAGCTACATTAGAGTCAGATAGAAACCACTGGAAAATCGGATTATATTTGTGTGACCACTAATTCATTTCACACAGATTATGTGGTTTTCACAAAAATATGCTTGAGACTTTGCTCTGGTGGATGACAAGCAGTTAGCTGACTGTATTTGTTAAAGTCCTGAAGAAGGAAGAAAGTCAGAAGCCTCAGTTTAGGTGTTTTAGAAGCTACTGCTAGTACTGCTATGAAATCCCCATGCTGCCAATGTTGACTGATGATGACAGTGCCCTACGTATGTGCAGAGGCAAAAAGCCTCATAAATTCTGATCTGATTGTTGTCATTTATGCTGATGACACACAGTTATACGTCTCAGCAAAACCAGACGGAAAAAAAAAACAGTTTACTAAAGTTGAGCAATGAGTGCAGGACATACTGTAAGAGTCTGGATGTTAATTAACTTCCTTCTGCTTAATCCTGATAAGACAGAAGTTCTAGTCATAGGACCACAAGCAGCTAGAAGTAGGCTTTCTGATCACACTGTAACTTTAAATGGCCTTTCTGTTCCATCAAGTGCAACAGTGAAAGACCTCGGTACTGTATGATTATAGATTCCAGCCTTTCATTTGAAGCATGAAGCATTAGATAATACTGTATTACCAGGACAACATTCTTTCACCTGAGAAATATTGCCAAGATAAGAAATATACTGTATTGCCACTAAACGATGCAGAAAAACTAGTTCATGCTTTTATCACCTCTAGGTTGGACTATTGTAATACCTTACTGTCAACTAGGTTGTTCAACTACAGTAGGTGCATAAACAAGCTTCAGTTAGTCCAGAATGCAGCAGGGAGAGTCCTCACTAGAACCAGAAGATACAAGCACATCACCCCTATCTGCTCCACACTGCATTGGCTCCCTGTGAAATTTTGCATCGATTTTAATAATGGGGTGCGTGTGGTGACTGGGGGCAGTTCCACTTTACCATGAAGACAGCTGTTCGCTGAGGACTATTGACTTCAGTCGCTCGATAGTTCAGGACTGGAGTTTCCTACAGTCTACCTGAGCCTCCCAAGAACAAACTTAAACACAACTCCATTTTAATTTAAACACAACTCCTGTTTTACTGAACTTCCAGTCTCACACAGTATGATGCAGATCAACCCCTGCTATCCATCTCACCCAAATGAGGATGGGTTCCCTGTTGAGTCTGGTTCCTCTCAAGGTTTCTTCCTACAGTATTACCATCTCAGGGAGTTTTTCCCTGCCACTGTCGCCGTCGTCCTCGACTCGGACTTATCAAGGACTCATCAAGGACTTATCATTGTGATCCATACACAGTCACATTTCATACAAACTTAAATAATTCTTTTGATTGTTTAAAGCTGCTTTGCGACAATGTCAATTGTTAAAAGCGCTATACAAATAAAACTGAATTGAATTGAATTGAATTTAAGTCACATACAGTATTGTATCTAGGACCACATATAAAAGTGACTCAATTTCAATCTGAAAAACATCAAATTTGTGCCATAAGAAAAATCTGATCTGTGTCATGTTAGGGTAAAAAATCTGAATTGAGTCACTTCAGCCTGGTAATGTGAACGTAGCCTCTGCTTAATAAAAAAATTCTCTCCTCATCACATACAGTACTACTATCGTTTTATTGCTGTAAATACTAAGCCTGGGGTAAATGTTTACAAACGCCTCCTTACCAACACAATGCATTCCAGTGTAATTCAGTGTGTAGCCTGTGGAACATTCGCAGCGGAAAGAGCCATCGGTGTTGATGCAGTGGCCATTGTGACAGATACCTGGGTTCTCCACACATTCGTTCAGATCTAGCAAAAGAGAGAAACTGTTTCAGCTTTAAGTTTTGAAAGTAATGTACTATCAAGTAATATGCTTGCTCTGCATTTCTCTCCCATATAAACATTCTATTTTTTTCTACCTACAATAAATACTGGCACACTTGAAGTCTTCAGCACCCCAAACCATAATATTTTGTGATGCCAAGTTGCATATCTGGTACAGTACTTAACTGTAAAGCAGTATATATTTTTTGATAAACAATGAACATCAGCTTAGACAAATGGCCATCAATCACACTATTTAAAGGGCATTAAATCTCATTTTATTTATAGAAAGGTAGACTGGATCACTACACAGATTACCAAAATTACAGCGGACTAAAATTAGCTGCATACACAAATGCGCGCACACATAAAAAAAAACAACAACACTAAAGCCTGATTTATGCTTCTGTGTCAAGTATACGCAGAGCCTACACTGCAATAAGGCATACAGTGTTGTGAACATTTATACTGGTGTTCCTGTGTCGGTCTGCAGTTGCATCAGAATAAAACAAATCAAAGAAATGAAAAAGCAACAATTTTGTGTTCTTTACACAGTTCACAAGGTCAAATGAAAACAGTTTTCAAAAGTGTTATGATTTAGTAAATCAGAAAAGAGGCTTATAATACAAGATAATTGTAAATCACAGAGTCAGAACCTACGCTCTGTCTGGACTAAAGCCCTACAGTCATTTCCTTACCAATGATTGTATCTCCAATGCCTGGAATGATTCCATAACCAAAAGGACACAGGTCCTGAAATCCAACTGTAACAGAGCGAGAGAAATGACATAAGTGGATCCCTCATGTAAACTTTTGAAATTTTACAAAATTAAGAGAAAACAGAGATGTGTGAAAAGAAAAGGCACCTTCATGTTCTTTGGGGCAGAGTTCACAGGGGTTACCCCAGCCCTCATTGGACATGGTGCTACAGCAGCACTTGTCTTTTGTGGTGTTGAAGGCTTGAGGGTTGGAGCATTTTCCATTTTCGAAGCGGGTGAAGCAAAAACTCTCTCTCGTGTCTAAAAAAACAAGTAGGAAAACGAGTTGCTAAGATGTTGAGAATGTGTTGTTTAAATAACAGATAATAACTTTTAGCTGGGTGGTTTAACCTCGGTGATTAAGTATGTAACTTGAGAAAAAGTCATTTACAGTGAGAAAATCAAACTACTGAAAAGCACTGATTTCTTTTCACACCCACATACACATAAAGTAATAAATTGTTAATCACATTATTAATAAATTATATATGCTTTATGCTTTACATATCTGAGCCAACAGTGAGATTCTCTATAGAGCCCGCGAAGCATATATTGTCATGTTTATCCATGCAGCAGATTCATGCAGTAAACAGTAGATGAATACAGTATATGTGTGTTTGAAAAGTCTCATATTGTGTTTAAACACGAGTTTACCATTCTCATAAAATACTGTCATGTTGACATCATTTGTTTAAATCAGAGTGATTTACCATAACAGCGACGTCCATTTTCTGAGAGAACAAAGCCTGGTTTGCACACACACTCAAAGCTGCCTGGGTTATTGTAACAAGAGCCAAACAGACAGATGTTGGGGTCCTCCTCACACTCATTCTCATCTGGCAGGATTACAAGGTAGAGCAGATAGTCATCGCAACCAAAAAGAAAGCCATTTAGATTACTATCATAAAATACCGCTTCTTTCTTTTTACTGTAAACTAAGAAAGTGAAAAAAACAAGGATTTATACAAGTTAAATGACCTAAAAACGTCAAAGGATAGTCATCTGATTACACACTGTTGGCATGGGACGGACACAACAATGCCAGAGAGTGGATTACAGAGCACTTAAATATGTTCACTGAAACACATGCAAACAAACATTTTTAAGAAGATTCAAAGAAAGGCCAGATTCCAATGGCTAGATTCCCAATTAAAATTACTGTAGGCAGATAATTAATAATTATATATATATCAAATAAAGTTTAGATTTTACTGAAAAACTCTAACCACTGAGTTGCAGCAAAAGCGCTGTGTTAAAAGTAGGGCACATACCTACACAGTGATTGCGCTGTACAATGTAACCAGGTGGACAGATACAGCGAAAAGAGCCGTCCAAGTTCTGGCATGTTCCAGGAGCACATATTCCAGGTAGCATTATACACTCATTCACATCTGGAGTCATTACCAATGAGAGGGGATAAATTATTCTCTAAATTGTATAAAAGTGGGTGAAATTTGTAGTAAAAAAAACAAAAACATACCAATACAGTTCTTTCCATCCTGGGTGAGATCATAGCCATCTTCACACAAGCACTGGAAGGATCCTATACTGTTAATGCAATGGCCATTTCTGCACAGCTGACCATAAGCTGCGGAACATTCATCCACATCTAACAAAACACAACACAACATAAAACATTCATATTTTGATACTGCATTTAATAATGTACATATATGGCAACATAACATCCATAAAACATTCTCCTATTCTCAAAATAACCAAACATAGTGGATTAACAAAGCAATTACTTTTAAAGCTGTTTCATGAAGGATTTTCCTGCATGTGACCAGAGCAAGAACAGATCGAAAAGAACAAAATAGCGCCCTATAAGCAGTTAATGATGTCTTGTTAGATCTATTAAATGCTTCTGTGTATTCATGATTTGCAAATTCAAAATGTCTCATACTGTAAGTAATGAACAGTGCAAAAGCCTTGAGGCACCCCTCATTTCTTCATATTCAATTAAATTAAATTATGTAGATTAAAGAAATGCACAGTGGTGTAATGGTTAGCACTGTAGCCTTGCACCTCCAGGGTCCGGGTTTGATTCCCGGCCAGGCTCGATTCCTGTCTCTGTGTGCATGGAGATTGCATGTTTTCCCCGTGCTTGGTAGGTTTCCCGTAGTGTGAGTGTGTGTATGTGGGTGCGCTGCGATGGATTGGCACCCTGTCCAGGGTGTACACCGCCTCGTGCCCTAAGCCTCCTGGGATAGGCTCCAGGTCCCCCCGCGACACTGAATACAGGATAAAGCGGTATAGAAGATGAGTGAGTGAGATTAAAGAAATGGGGGGAAAATGACTGTGACAGGCTGCCAAAAGTTAAAACTTAAAAATTCATTGTTTATGTAACTCAGCAGCAACCTCATTTCCTCTCTCGTCTGTTCCAATTACTCAACAATCAGCATCACCAGTATACTAATCACCGGCCTGATCATCTGTCATTCATGCCTTAAGGTAGATGGATTTTAATGCTTGAATGATCCATAAGTCACTGTGTGTCTTAAACAAAAACATTCCTCTGAAACTGGTCAGGTTCAGGGACTGAACTGAAAATAAGAGCCAAAAATGAGAGCCAAAAAAATCCTTCAAGAAGCCTGGAGAATTATTCCTCAAAGAATACAAGAAAATCTGTCTCTTTGAAAGCAAAATGTGAAGAAATGTGAGGCGGCCCCAGACTTTTGCATGGTACTGTATTTAGAGAAATACTTCAAACACTTACCTGTACATTGGTTATTTAGTGTGAGCTCAAATCCAGGGTTACAGAGGCAGTTGTAGGATCCTACAGTATTCTTACATGTTCCATTCCTACATGGCTGATGCACACACTCGTCAATGTCTGCAGAAGGAAATACATTTCCCAAAAAATCCAAAGAAAATCCAATGATAAAAAAAAACCTGAACACAAACCTTTTAATTATAATGTTTGAAGATTAACAATTACTATTCATATAAATGGACAGATAAACTCAAATCTAACAGTGATAGATGAGTAAAGTCATTTTTGAAAGTTACTACCCGTCTTTCAATTCTATATTATTGGTGTAAAACATGATAATTGTTATTAATGCATCTGACCATAGTATTAGGCAAACATATAACGACATATAACTTTTTTTATAAACTCCATTACGTACTTAGAAAAATTAAGCCAAAAAGAAAAAAAACCTGGGCAATAATAAGTACCCCAATGATGTAATAGCTTGTAGATTCATCTTAAGCAGCAATAATGTGAAGTAATCGTTTGGTGTATGATTTTATCAGTCTCTCATCTCACACTGTTGTGAAAAAATCTTGGCCAATTCTTCTTTACAGCATATTTCATTTCATTGATGTTTTTGGGCATTTGCCTATGCACAACTCTCTTAAGGTTCCACCACAGCATTTCAATTAGGTTGAGGTCATGGACTTAGCAGGCTCATTAAGGCCTGTAGGGTCTGAGATGTAGCTTGTGTTTTTTTTTTTTTTTTTTTTTGTATTTCTTTGACCTTAGGATAAATGTGCTTGGACGTTCACTCCTGGAAAGATTGGCACCTGTCTTGAATAATTTACACTGAATAATTTTTAACTTTATATTGTTTGCAAATGGCTTTATAACCCTTTCTAGATTAATGTGCAGCAAAAACTGCTTCTCCAAGACCATTGCTTATTGTATGTCTTTCCCTCTTGTCACTGTGTTAGCACACACCTGAATGCACCAGACCAGCAAACACCTGCTTCTGCTTTTATAGAGGTCTGGACACCTGCTGATGATAAATTAATCAAGGGCTTATGATTAACAAAACCTGGCTGCAACTTACCCTCTTAAATCCTGAGGAGACAGGAAGAAGGTACTTAGTATTGCCCAGATGTTTTTTGTTTTTTTTCAATTCGTTAAATAAATAATTGCATTGTGAAAAGTTATATATTGTTGATCATCTGAGATCGGTTTGCCCAATACATATACCCACTACATTCAGCTGATTTTTATTACATTTTTGCACACACACACACACACACACACACACACACACACACACACACACACACACACACACACACACACACAC
>JAQQZT010000009.1:16490955-16507255 GCA_030068275.1 Clarias platycephalus | reverse complement strand
AATGTAGAAAATAAATCACTAAACAAAAACAAAGAAATTTGCAAGTGACCCCAAACTTTTGAACGGTAGTGTATATAGATACAGATTTCTACTTATTTATTTATTTTGGAACAATATTATGATAAAACTATTTAGTGACCATTTGTGCTCATGCTGCAATTATCATTGATTACATCTGTTCATGTTCAATCTGTTTTTAATTTATGTTTGAATTTATTGTCCTAAACGGGTAAATTTTTCTCATAAAAGGTATCAAATCTGGAATCTGTTCTTCATTCCTAGCAGGTACCTGTGCAGTTCCGTCCATCCATATCCAGAGTAAACCCGCTATTACAGCGACACCTAAAGCTCCCGATTGTGTTCCGGCATGTTCCGTGTGTACAAATACTCGAGAAGACTTTACATTCGTTGATGTCTGCGAAAGATAAAATTATGGACAGAATATAACAACAGAATTCACACGTAGTAACCTTATTCTAACTATTACAACAGAGGGTTTACAGTATATGACACCATATATAAATTACTGTGTATTTACACTACTGTTACACATACTGTAGAGGTGCCTCTGACTGACTTGGCTGCTCCTTATTTCAACACAAAATCCAAATCCAAAATCCTATTTTTTTCCTCATCATTTCACAAACAGTCCTCCACAATTACAAAGTAAAAGCAAGTGTTTAGAGTGTTTTTGTTTAATGAATATATTTTTTAATGAAACATACATAACATAAGTATTCAGACCCTTTGTTATGACACTTGCAATTGAGTTTTGGTGCATCCTACTCCTATCAATGGTCTTTGAGATGCTTCTACATCTTGATTCCACCTGTGCCTGAATGCATTCATTGGACATAATTAGGAAAGGCACACACCTGTCTATATACGGTCTTACAGTATACAATATGGTATGTGCATACCATACCACTGCGAAACAGGACTGTGTCAAGACACAATCGGGGCAAAAGGATAAAAAAGACTTTCTAGGGCATTGAAAGCACCCAAGAGCACAATAGCCTTCATCATTCTCAAATGGAAAAGATTTGAAACAACCAAGAGTCTATACAGATTTGTCCCCCAAAACAATTACAGAGTAAACTGGGATAAAAGGCGTCGGTCAGAGGAGTAACCAAGAACCTAAGGGTCACTAGAAATTATACTCTGAGTTCGCTTGAAAAACCTTTTCCAGAGTGCCTAGGATCTCTGACTGGGATGAAGGTTTACAGTTTAACAAGACCATGACCCAAACCTTTCTTTAGAACTGTGTGAAAGAACTGGCTGATATTTCAGCCTTTTTTTTGTTTGTTTAATAAATCAACAAAACAACTTGAAATTGATAATTGGATAATTGTGTGTAGAATGATGAGGGAAAAAAATATTTGAATTCATTTTAAGATGAGTGTGAAACAACAAAATGTGGAAAACTTAAAAAGGGTCTAGAAAAATGTAGTTTCGGAAGTGACTTTAACAGTACCTTTATACGTAGGTCTGCCTGTAATTATGTCCCCACGGTTTCCAAAACCAGGTCCTCTAGGACACAACCTTTCATATTCGCGTGTGCCAGGTTCCGGACATGCCTCACACTCCTTCCCCCAGGCCGCTCCAACTGTGCAGCAGCATACATCCATCCTGAATCTTCCAGATACTGACTGACCGCACATGTCCTCATCATAGGTCAGGTAGCAAAGTTCTGAGCGAATGTCTATGTAGAGAAGAAAATGGAACTTAATTATTTAGTCAGCTTAATTTAGAAAATCAACTTATACATGTAGTGACCTCTGAAAACATTTAACATAGTGGAATTTTATATTAATAGTTCTTAAAATATGAAATATAAATATCTTTTTTACATCTTGACAACAAGTATTTAATTAGAGACTGCATTAATAACAATAATGTCCATTTCACAACTTCGTGTATCTATTCAACAATTTGATCAAAGCATGATAATGACAGCGTTAATTGTACTTAGCAAGCGAGGGTCCAGACATATCTAGGCGGACTGACTGCATTTATCACAGCATTGACCGAACTGATTAAATGTAAAGTAACCTCAGAAGGAAGGAAGGAAACCACCATCTTTAATGTGTATGAGTGGTGTTGACTCACCAATACAGAGTCGTCCAGTGCCATCTAGAGTCAGTCCTTCAGGACATTGGCACTTAAAGGAGCCTTGTGTGTTCACACACCGTCCATTCAGACACACACCAGGAAACACCTCGCATTCATTAACATCTGAGGAAAAGAAATAGATTTTTTTAAAAATCTGAATTATAGTATACAACACTTCAAACTAAGGATATCTGACAGTAAAAAATGGATTTTTGTGCTTTTACCTTCACAAATGGTCCCTCTTGGTCGCGTGAATCCCCTCTGACAGACAAGATCTGAGAATATATTGTAGATTATTAGTAATACTTTAAAGTAATACAGTACAACTGTGCACAACAAGCTATACTGGTTTTCTATTCCACAAGTAGGCGTATCCCAAATTTGAATATTTTGGTTTGATTTTAAGATAAGATAAGACAAGACAAGACAAGATAAGTAAAATTGCAATCATTATATATAGACTGCACATATGTTCTTTTGGAAATGAATTGGAATCATCCAACTGCACTGCTGTTTTCAGGACGTCATTTCAAGTTTGTCTTTAATGACACTAGGCTAGAGGAAAATTAATCTGTGGCTAAAGGATGAAGTGCATTCACAAAAAGTAATGAATGACAGAAACAGGAAAACACACTAAAGGTTTAGAAACTAAACAATGTCTGGCCACACAAGAAGGAAAATGTCATAAAAAGAAATTTCACAACAGCAAGCAGTGCCAGCATTTCTGTCAAAACACAGGCCAAAGACCTGTCAGATTGTATTAATTCTGGTTAAGTGGATGACATGCGCAATAGGTATTTTTAAAGTTATATAAATCTTAGGACCACTGTGAATTTATTCAGAAAATGTTGTTGTGTTGAGACTATTAAGATGTCTGTTTTCGAGATAACATAACACTGACCGATAAGCAGATAGATATTTAACACACAAAAAGGATGTAGTGAAGATTTTTTAAGTGATGTTATGGCCACAGTGGTTGACATACCCCTCTCACAGGGCTCACAGGGACTTCCCCATGCAGCGCCCAGTGTGGCACAGCACTCAGATCTTAAAGTGCCGCCATTTATGTTCATCTCGCAGCGGCCTTCTTGGATGTTCATCCAGCATGTCGCCTTCAGAGAGTCTGTAAAAGCCACTCACAGGTTATTTTGTTCACAGTGAACAAAAATAATTCACAAAGTCAGAAACATACATTACATTCAGTTACAAGCATTAGAATTAACCAAATTTTCATGATGTGTTGGTAAACACTCCCAATGCAGTTTGTAAATAATTTATTGTAGTTACTGAAAAAAATTAAGAACTAAACCAAAAAAATTCACGTTTTAACAAATTATAACTGTTTTGTGACAAAAATATTAGTGCTTTCTATGTGATAATTACCGATGCAAATTAGCCCGGTCCGATCAAGTACGCTGCCAGGAGAGCACACACACGAGAAAGAGCCTGCATTGTTCTTACACACGCCGTTAACACATGGACTGCTCTCGCATTCATTCAGGTCTGAAACAAACATGAGAGGTAGATAGACATTAGGAGGAAGCCCTTCTATTAATTATATTCAACATGAGGCAAAAAGCAACAGTATGTTTTAAACAGATTTGTTTACATTTATAATGGATATCTTCATAATGTTAAATAATCTTGTACTATAAAATTACATACTTTATTAAGAACACCTATACATGCTCATTCATGTGATCATCCAATCATGTGGTAGCAATGCAGTAACAGTCTTCAGCGTTTACTCAAAATGGTCCAATAAAAGAATATCCAGACAGAAATAATGATGAGAGGGGTCAATATAGAATGGAGAGATATGTTCAAACTGATGAGAAGGCTACAGCAACTCAGATAACCATTCTGTACATTTGTGGTGAGCAGAAAAGCATCTTAAAACGGCAATATGTCAAACCTTGAGGCGGATGAACTAGCAGCAGGAGATCACACTGCTTTCCACTTCTGTCAGCGAAGTACAGAAACCTCATGCTGAAGTTGGGACAGGCTAACCAAAACTGGACAATTAAAAGTCTGGAAAAATATAGTCTGGCTAATGAAGATTTCTACTGAGGCACTATGAGGCTTTCTACTGTATGCACACATTAGAGCCTTTACTACCAATCATCACTATCATCTCACAGCCTATTTAAGTATTGCTGCTGACCATACGCACACATTTACTGATTGGCCACAATGTACTCATCCATCTTCAATGCTTTCATAGACATTACAAATGAGATCAGTGCTCTTCAGTGGCCATTCCGGTCACCAGATATGAATCTACAGTACAGTAGTAGTACACATTTGGGATGGGGTAGAACCGGAGATTTCCAGCAGGAAAGTGCAACCAAAAAAGCCAGATGTAGTTACAGTATGTCAATATGGACCATATTCTCAAAGGACTGTTTCCAACATCTTTTACAATCCATGCCAGGAAGAAGTGAAGCTATTTTAAGAGCAAAGGAACGACCTACTCAGTATTAGTGCTCCTAATAAAGTGCTTGTGTGTATACAGTTTCTACACAGAAAGTATAAACAGTAGGACAGACATTAAAACCAAACTAAAAATACTCCTGGAAAGGTTGTGTCACTCCATTCCAGAAAGAAACAGTCAGCATCTGTATCTGGAGAATGTCACAATGTTTTTTTATCTGTTGTTCTTTTACTCTCTCTTTCTCTCACTACAAGAATAAACAGCACAACTCAGACAATGTGGAATTTCCAGAGTTAGCCTTACATTTATGGTAAGAGATGAGATAGATGTGATACATAGATGAATCATGGTGTACAGTATATAGTGACTCAATTGCACATGACTCAAGAACAGAACTGTTTTTATAGTTCTAAAGTCTTTCTGACCCACTTGTAGCTGGATGATAATAATTATCTCCTGTGCATGAGCAGCTGCTGAGTGAAACACTGTGAGCGATAAAGACAGAATGGGAACAGGATAGACATTTTCTAAAGGATAACACGGAAATAAAGAGAGAGAGAATTAATGTGCTTTGGCAAATAAAAACAATTTGAATGTACAGTTTAAGGTGGTGTTTTTCTGTGAGTGTTTCAGGAGAAATTCTAAATCTATAACAGCCACTAGAACTATGCATGGTCAAATATTTGTGTCACTACCAAGCACTTACTCATCTTATCCCAAACTCTATCCAGCTGTTCTGCCTGTGGCTCCATTATATCTGCTAAAACCCACTCCTGCTGCCACTACACAAGCATCCGGCTGCCTACAGCTGGTGACAGTTAGACGAAGCCTGACTTCAATGGGGCTTCCAGTCAGCAACATAAAACTCCGAAACTAATTTATTACTCAATAAAACACCAGGATATAGTGGACAGGGCCAGGATGGTACCCCATGCTAATTCTTTATAGCAAAGCACCAATAAAGTAGCAGAATAAACCTTAAATTCTTTTATTGGTTGCACAAAAGTATCATACTGCTTCACACTGACTACGATATGGTTTACCAATGCTTACAAATTAATACTAATAAAATGCTAAACTTGTAATCTTTAGATTAAACTGGTCTGCATAGTTCTGTGTCTACAGTACAGTATTATAGGCATGATCCTCACAGAACCCATTACAACCAACTGTGGTGTGTAAGGATGCTCTTATGCATACTGCAGGTATCTATGATACCTGGTTGTACATAAAAACTCATACACATTCTCCTGTACATAAAAACTCATACACATTCTTCTGTACATAAGAACTCATACACATTCTGAGTCCTGATCCTCTCAGGGTTCTTCCTCATATCATCGCAGAGAGATTTTTCTTCATGTTCTCACCGCTGGCTGGCTTATTAGGACTCTAAAGCTACATCTGTGTTGTTCTATGCAAGTAAAATAGAATCAATAGTAATTCAAGAGGCACGGTGGTGTAGTGTTTAGCACTATCGCCTTGCACTTACAGGGTCTGGGCTCGATTCCCGACCAGGCTCGATTCCCCTCTCTGTGTGCATGGAGTTTGCATGTTCTTCCCGTGCTTGGTGGATTTCCTCCGAGTACTTCGGTTTTTCTCTGACAGTCCAAAGACATGCAGATTAGGCTAATTGGTGTTCCCAAATTGCCCGTAGTGAGTGTGTGAATGTGTGTGTGTGTGCCGTGCGATGGATGCCACCCTAAGTCTCCTGGAATAGACTCCAGGTCCCCGCGACCCTGAATATAGGATAAAGCGGTATAGAGGATGATTGAGTGAGTGAATGAGTGAGTGAGTAATTCAAGAGAGGCTGTTTAGGCCAAAAGCAACTGCTTCCAGCTGATATGATAAGCTATGGCCAAGATATTTTAAGACTCTGACTGTAAAGATTAATAAGCAAACTGAACATAGAGGACTAATGGACCTTCAGTAAGGTGAGTCAGCTTCTAGCCTTGCTGTCGTGAAACCTGTCACAGAAAGCTTCTCCTAAACATCCGTTTCAGACCGGTCCTTTTTAATGCTATATATCTCATTTAAAACACAGTGAATTTTTAAGATTATGTCCTCTCATGTGAAACTATCCTTTCTAACGTTTCTAGGATTAGAAACTTTCCAATACCAAGTGACTACTTAAGCTTACCTTCACACGTATCTGTATCCTGTCTGAAGACATAACCCAGGGGACATGTACAGATGTAGCTACCTGGAACATTTCTGCACAAGCCATTATCACAGAGCAGTCTGTTCACCAGACATTCATCAACATCTGCAAAGAGAAAGTACAGACGAGAACACTTCACTGAGACATCATACTGAAGGCTGAACACTAAATTACAGACGTTTAGTGAAGTGCCAACAAATAGGGACTAAATAATGAGGACAGAAAAAATATACAAATCAAAGTCACATTCTCTAAATAAATCTTTAGAAACCATAGGAAATGAAGTAAGGAAAGGAAAGTAGAAAATCCAATACTTCATTAATGAAAAAGTATGTCTTGCTGTTAAGAGATGTAAAAGAACAAAAAAATAGCCTTGTTTTTGGCAAAGATACCAGCGTGAGGATAGTAAAATGCTAATAAACAGTATTAAAAAAAAACATTTACATGTACTTTTTAACATGTAAATTAATATAATGTTAAAATGACACTGTAATTATGCTTTTATTTTACCAAACAAGTGACAGGCTCTCTCTCTTATATATCCTATATACAAGGGCTGTACCGAAAGTAATGCAAAATAAATACAAAACAATAAACATCCATCTTATTCTTACTCATGTGTACGTTCATAACTGATTAATAAGATTACCAGAAAAATTTTTTTAATTGTCCCAAAATCCACACACCATATGGTGAATATAGATGAAATAATATTGACTTAGCGCCTGACATGCTTACTCACCTAGACAGGCCCGGCCACTTTGGTCTGTCTCATAGCCTGTATTGCAGATACAGCGATAGCCTCCTCTCAGGTTCTCACACACTCCATTAGAGCAGATATCAGGATCCAGTGCACATTCATTAATGTCTGTTGGTGAAGCAGCAGCTGCAGAATTACTTTTTATAGTAATTTTGAGATTTTTATAATCTGTGCAGGTGGACTGGCAGAAACAAGCCATTCATACTGTATTCTTAAAGAAAATAAAGCAATAAGAATTACCTGTTCCGTCAACTGAAAATCCAATCCCACTTTGACACAAAGCATTGAATTCCGCTAAAAACAAAGACAGAAAATGAAATTTGGTCATCAGTAATCAGAAAATAGGACCCTGGCTACTCCTGAGATAAAATGCGCTATAATTAAGAGTTGCCAAAATAAATAAAGCTGTTGCTATCTGAGCTGAAGCTTTGGATAGTGAGAACTAAAAAGCTCCAGACCACAAGACTGAAGTGCTGATCTACAGTCAGATTATATTCATTCATTCCTTGTCAGCAACCACTTTATTCTACTATGGATTGTAAAGGCATCGCTTGTGGAACACTGTGTAAGCGTGGGCGTCCACCCAGGATGGGACATCAATCCACACCTAAACACAGTTTCAGCTCATCTAATCCACTACTGTGTTTTGAAAAATGTTCTGACTGAACCAATCAGTGCTGATAAAAAAGGTTACAAATATCAACAGATATAAAATAAATGTTTTGGAGGTAAAGTGAAAATTTTAAAAATGTAGTATTAATACTAGTACCATATACAAAAGCACTATGGTCTTAGCTGTCTTAGTCTCAGCTTAACTGTCTTCATAGATATGCATTATGTTTGTATGTATTAAAATGAAAACAGCTAAACATTAACTCCTGGATTGCATAAAATAGCCATTAATAACAAAATATAAATTTATGTAATTGGGTTAAAAAGATTAAGCTGGACAAAGAAATCCAATTAAGCCTACAGTCCATTCCAAGAGAAAAATGGTCTTGTGTGTGAGAGCTGAGGAGCTGCTGCTGGTGAAAAATATACTGTACGTTACTGATCTGTCAAAATAATACATAAAGTGATGCGTACTATAAGACAGCTGTAAAATGTACGCATGAATAACATCATGCATACATTTGTATTTCAAGTTACTGTACAAGTTACTGTTTTTTTTTTTAACTTTGCTTATTTCACCACACTGAGATACAGACATAATCAGCACAGGAGAGATCATCTGGATGACTCAAACTCTGGCAAATTGTTAACTCCAGGCATAATCTCACTAAATAGAAAACAGACTAATACCATTACTTGAGTAAAAAAAACACTAATAAACTCTGTGTCTGTTTAAAAAAACTACCTGAGTTTAGGGCTGGACACGGTTGGCAGGGCTCCCCAAAGCTGTAGTCTGTGCTAGCACAGCAGCACACTGATTTGGTTACTGCTCCATGGAAAGGTTGAACACACACACCTTTTTTAATAGCTCCATAGCAGGTACTACGCATGTGTGTATCTGGATATAAAAGGATGGGACAAAACAGCAAAAAGTGATGAGTACAGCAATTTTGATTAATAAAGCAGTAATGAGATCTATAACGGTTTCAGCATATGTAACATGTCATTGTTTCAGTGTCTTTACAGTGCTTTAGTGAGTATAATGAGGGGTTTTAAGAGTCTGTAGTTAGTTCAGGAAAACACTGCACAATTTCACACTGCAATTCCCATTATGCAATTCATACACACACTTTGCATACACCTGCAATAAAATGAAAACATGGCACACACTAAAACATCAGTTAACAGTTATGGTAACTAATAATGGGCTGAACCCATTATACCCATCATTGGGTCTAATGACGATAATTAATTAACTGATCTGGTAATACGGTAATTGAGGCAAGATGTTTCCCTGATTCTAAGAATGTCTTCCTATTACGAGACAGTAAGAAAAAGAGAGAGAAATAGAGAGCGAGAACAAGTGAGTCACACAGTAAAAGGCTACACAAGCAGTTAGGCAATAAAAGAGCTTGGCTCAGTTTTCAGACCAAATTTCAAACAGATTGTTGACAACCCGCCATTTGTTGAGAGTGAAAAAATGGCCTTCAGTTATCGACAGTGAGTTACTGTGTGTGTATGTGTTTTAGGTGTGTTAAAAAAGGTGTGTTAGTCAAGTCAAACCAGGACTTTTGATTGTACAGAATAACAAAACACAGTTATGAGAGTTAAAACTAAATTTATTACCCTATATTATCCTCTGCTACACTAGTGCACTTCAGTGTATCTCACTATAAGCTTACAGATCATAAGACTTCAGTCTCATTTGTTTTACAGTTGTTCGGTTTCTTTTAATGTTATTTTAAAGGGATCACAATTGTGTCACTCAACTATTGGTTAATTGGAAGATCAGTGTTAACTAGTGGGAGAGGGAAAAACTTCCCATGACATTACCACCATTATCAGATTTCTCAGCATGCCGGAGCCATGATCAGACTGCCTGCTTCAATTCTAGGACACTGCGCTTGCAGGAAGTCCTTTAATGGGCAAAACATGTGGAAATGGCTTGGAGTGAGGTCAGAAACAGCAAAATGTAATGATCAGACTGCCTGCTTCAATTCTAGGACACTGCGCTTGCATTAAGTCCTTTAATGGGCTTTTTGAAATTACTATACTGTAATGTTGCTGTAACTGCCACATAAGTTCCTGTAATGTGCAAGTGGTGTTTGTGAATGATTGTGTGAGCTGTTCCCATAGACAGATTTGTCTCTTCCACAAATTGGCGACAATTTATCCATCAATTTTCAAGGTTCAGGTATTTCATTTGCTGAATATTCACAGGAACGACTGCAGTGGGTTCAGAGTCACCTCGGCCGACAGACATCCCTCCTTCTCCAGAATGTTTGCACCATTCAAATGTTTTACTAAGAGTCTCAGCACCATACTGTGCCAAGTCTTTTGTACTGTAAATGTCAATCATTTTTACACCTTTATTTATGAGAAGTTGCATCAGAAGTCCCAGTTTAACCTGAACGCTTGAGCCCCTGTAGCTTCATCGTCTTTATAACAACCAGGAGTTGTATAGCTGTGAGTTCGAACAAGTCTCCTGTTGAGGTTGTATCTGATGGTAAACTTGGATGAATTAGTATTTACATGTAACACACAAATATCTTCTATGCCACATAACTCATACTGTAGAAGCATAAACTAATTAATCATGCACTGTAACATGTACCAAGGGTGAATAATATGCTACTTACATGAGTGTTTGTGTGTTTTTATTTGTTCTTACCCACACAGGAGCGTCCATCCGGCCCAACAGCCAGTCCTCCCAAACACTCACATCTGTAAGACCCCTCTGTGTTTAGACACCGCCCATTTATGCAGATACCAGGGGCCAAGCACTCATCAATATCTGTGAGAATAAACACACGCATTAAAAACATGCATACACTCTTAAAAACAAACATATGGAATGACTTCTGCATTATTTTAACGCTAGAACTTTTGCACCCTGGTTATCAGTATTTTATACCTGCTGTAAGTTAAAAGGTTGCATGAAAGTGTGTAATAGATGTACAACTGACAACAATACATACCCTTGCAGTAGCGACCGCTAGAGGCGAGTGTAAAACCAGGTTTGCACACACATTTAAAGCTACCATCTTCATTGATGCACATGCCGTTCAAACACATGTTTGTTATGGAACATTCATCATGGTCTGTAAGAAAAAAGACATAAAAAATGTTGCATGGTAAGTAATTTATATATATATATATACAGTATATATATATAGTAGATGAATGTTATCCAACATCTGAGCTCCATAGGGTATATGAAGACCAGAGGAAGAAGTCATATACGTTCAGTGATATCTGTATCAAAGAATCAGCGCTGATTAAAACAATAAATAAAAAAAAAAAGCTAGAATGTAAGAGGATTTTCATTCCACAGTCTAATACACTGCAGACGCTCGTGTGAACATACTTTAGAGATGAGGTCTTACCCATACAGTTTCTGCCATCCGGGGTAAGCTGGAAGCCTGCGTTGCAGATGCACCGGAAGCTACCCGCCATGTTCAGACAGCGGCCGTTCTGACAAAGCACTCCGTTATGCAAGCACTCGTCAATATCTGTTTGGGTAGCACACATGTGCTAAGAGGATGGGTATGAAACACTTTTGCACATTTGATTTTTTTTTAAGTAACCTTAAGGTTCCATATTCATTACACTAAGCAAATCTTCAATTGATCTGTTTTTATTTCAGCTTAAGCGTTTCTCACACTAAGTCAAACTTGGCTTCCTGGTATGTGACCTATAGTTAATTAAAAAAAAAATTCAGATGTGGAATATTATTAAAACCCTTTATATTAAAGGTCTTGTAATTGATCGCAGTTAAATCTGCATTATCCCGGACTCACCAAAGCATGCCTGTTTGCCTGGGGGCCTGTGAAATCCTGTATGACACTTGCAGTAGTAAGAACCAGCAGTGTTCACACAGTCTCCGTTGGTACATGGTTCAGATACACATTCATCTATATCTATAGCGCACACACACAAAACATATGGCGGATGCAATTAAATACTTCCGTTATCTACAAATCTTTCTGTGCAGTAATCAACTTGGTTAAAATTGTTTTTTTTTTTTTGTCTAAAATATGTTAAATTTGATTACGAACTAGTACAATCATAGGACACAACAAATACAAAATTATAGCCTTGCGTAATATATTTTAGAAGAGCTACCCCGTTTATTGTTAACAGGTTGTTTAGACAGTTCATGACAGTTTGTCTTGAGGCTCAGAGTTTGTCACATTTTTTTGTGGAGGCGAAAGTACATTTGTGAGTTTATCATAACATTTAATGGGCTAATGTGCAGCCAATAAGATTGAGGCATGTGAAATCAGAGAATCGGCCATCAAAGAAATAATAAAAATTTCAATCTGGGCAGTTATGCACACAAACAATGTGGGAATTTGGGTGTTTGGGAATTTGAGTGCTCAGGTAATTACTGTACCTGAGCACTCCATTTGGCTGTCCAGTTGGTAACCGTTGTTACACTCACAGCGGTGACCAAACCCCACTGGGATACAGCGACCATTAAGGCACAAGTTAGGCATCAGCAAGCATTTGTTTGTTGTCTGATTTAAACTAACTGAAAAACAAACAAACATTCTGTTAGCATATCTTTGTGTGAATGCTTTTAACTTTTAACCAAGTTTTTAGACATTAATACAAGTCAATAAAATGTATGTACAATATATGTTTACATTATCATGAAAATATAATGTTCCAAAGGTCTTGAAATATTACACATGTTTGTTTTGCAGTGTTTAGCTCACCTACAGGTCCTTGTCCATTGCCATTGCCATGTCCATTAATGGGAATATGAGGGATCTGCGGGATTAGAGGGATCTGCGGGATATGTGGGATCTGTGGAAGCTCTGGGTATATAGGACCATTCCCATTCGTTGGATAAAGTGGTTGGCCATCATGTCCATGGGGCTGCTGAGGAACTCTGTCCTCTCTGGTGCCAGGATCCACATCTGGATATCCTCCTTCTAAGCACATCCTGTGGAATTCATCTGAGACGTACAAAAAGATCCAGTTGCTATGATTAACGGTAGTACAAATACAGGGATGCACTTGTTTTTAACATACTTATTATACTTTCTTATATATATCACATACTCCTTATCAAGCATCTGCACATGTTTTCCTAGATTTTTCTGTTGCTATTTTTTAACATTTAAGCAGGAAAAGGTCATCTGTGATAACTGCCTTTTAATAGGGATTACAAAATTAAAACAGGAAGGGACTCCATCCGCAGGTCCATCTAACCCTAGAGACCAGGTCGTCACTACTATGAAAAGAACAATAACATTTTTATTAAATTCACAGATGATACTGTTATTGTGTTCCTACTCAGTAGTGACAACCCTTAACACGGTAGTCTGTGATTTTACTGGTTTATAATAATAATATTTCCTCTGTTTAAATGGACGACCAGGTTGTGGAATTGGTGCAGCAGTATAAGGACTGTGACCAATAACAAATTCTTTATAGTTTTAATGTTTAATGTTGATACCATTTTTATGGAAATGCTTTAATCTTATCTTATTAAATCTGTTCTTACTGACGCGCTACTTTCTGTTGCATTAAAAAATTGCTGGTACATCACTGAATGCCTCGTGTGAACTTCATGACTCGTATAAGGTCAGGTCTGTGATGAACTTTGATATATTTTGGCTGATTCAAGCCATGCCTTGTGGTATGAAATTAGACTACTATCATCAGGGTGCAGATATATTTTAACATGATGTAGAACAAATAAAATTAAAATGTCATTTATTCCTGTTGCTTAGTGTGGTTAATGACAAGCTGTAATTATGAACTCTATACATATTTATTTGTTAAATGTTGCTGCTTGGCTTTGAACCAAACTGCCCTTTTGGGAATAATAAAGTTTCCTTGAACCTTGCGCATTGCAAAACATGAGCATGATCATCCATCCAGGACATTCAGCACATTTAAAGTCCTTTGACCGCGACTGCAAAAATTCCTATTGTTTAAGGGAGAAGAACTTACCAGATCTCCGGCTAGGACATATCTCTGGCACAGTTCCTTGTGCCCAGCAGCGGCCTCTGTCACAACAGCACTGCGCTTTAGTGTGGCGTCCATACATCTCCTGAGCGCAGCGCCCACCCAGTACGGCTTTAAAACAGGAACCTGTATGCTGCCCTTAAACATACGCAGACACACCAAATAAGCAAAATATGATTATCTCATTCCTTGCTTTGGTGATAGGAGTAGCTCAGTGGTTTAGGCATTGGACTATGGTTTGGCAGGTCCAAGGTTCAAACCCCATGACCATCAAGTTACCACCTTTAGGGCCCTGCTTACATGTATCATGAGATTAAAATTAAATAAAAATAAGGTCGTCTGCGTAAATATGATGTTTTCACTAAAATCTTAAGAGACAGAAGTACACTGGAGGTGACATTACTCCTACACATAGCTGGTACATTTATAGGCCTCCTTTTCTTTGTCTGCTAAATCTCTATTTAACAGATTTCGCTCTTCATCGCAGCACGAATCCACATCTCATTACACAATCAAGTAAAGGCCTCACTTCAACAGCCACAGTGAGAAAGAAAGTTGCACTTCCTGCAGTATTTAGGTCAGTCAACCCCTGAACATGTGCGTCACTGACTTCTCAAAGGCAAGTTCTTTAGTCCCTTGACCATTAAAAATGCTTAAAAATACTAATTATTGGAAGAATATAACAAAAATGCACATATTTATTAGGCCTCTACTACCACTCGTTCAAAAGCACACAGAGTAGGTCTGTTTTAATATATTTGGATGCTGTTCATATTTATACAGTATACAAGCACAAATCTTTATAAACTATTAGATATGCGACATCAGCATGCTCCGGATGCTCTGACTGCTGGTTTTTGTCAGCATGCCTTTGGACAGCTGGAACATCTTGATTTAGACAAAAGTCCTTGCTTAGGCATTCTGCTCTTTAGAAGCTGCACACTTTCTAAAAACAGCCACATGTTGGTTAAAAATGGATAGAAATAATTAATAAAAATATTTAATTAGAACCTTGAAAACGACTGTCATCTTTCCACACACTACAGTATGCTCCCAACGATAATACACACCGTAAAAAGTCTCAGGAGATACTGTCCCGCATGCACTGTTCAAATGTGTAATAGTTAGTCACCGTTTAGAAAGAACGAGACTTGTTAAGTGCCAAAATAAAGTCTGTATTTTCATTGGAATTTTTTTTATTTGCTGTGAATGTGTTATGATGATTAGTGATAGTGAGTCTTATGTCTTTCAGGTTGAAATAAAGAAATGACTGGAGTCATACAGTAATTGCAGGTTGAGATCCAGTCACGGCATTCTATCATAACTGAGCATTCTCTACTTGCCTCAACAAGCATGTACAGTACCATCACACATACAACACACAGACATCTAATGGGAAATGTACTGTATGTATCTGATCGTCATAGAAAATGTCAATAAATCAATGCTTTGAAATTACTGTAGACTGACTGAGACCTTGATTTGATGACATTTTTAGGTGACTCTCACACATGCATGTTATTTATCCACTCCATGATTCGAGTACTTCTAAAATTGACAGGAGATGGGGCTACATCTCAGAGAGAGTTAGGGTAGTGGACAGGCTTCAGTCATAGCAAATGTCCACCAGTCGTCCACACTCACCAATGCAGTGAGTCTTGTCAGCGGACAGCACATATCCAGATGGACACACACAGGAAAAACTGCCGACTGAGTTGGTGCACTGTCCTCCTTCACACACATGTGGAATGGTGGAGCATTCGTCCACATCTGGGGAGAATCGACGAGGAGAGATTCCTGAATTCCTATTACTGTATAAAGGCTGTACAATTCTTGATGAATTTGGTATTCAGAATATGTATATTATTATTAAATTCTGACATTGATACAAATCAGAAAATGTAAAGTAATGAAACATATTACTGTATATAGTATATTTCCTAGTATATCGTATATAAAAAATGCACAGTACCAAGTGCACAGTGTGGCCTACCAAAACAGCAATAATAACAGCTGGTTAAATTATTTGTTAAAAACTATTATAAAAACCAAATCGCCTGACATAGAATTCACAATTTAACTTTATATTGCTTTCATTTTATTTATGGTGGTTGGGGAAGCTAGCAATTGTTATCTAGTGAACAGTTTTCCAGCTCCAAAAGTAAACATTTACAGTGGCTTGCAAAAGTATTCGGCCCCCTTGAACTTTTCCACATTTTGTCACATTACAGCCACAAAC
>JAQQZT010000009.1:16468264-16480420 GCA_030068275.1 Clarias platycephalus | reverse complement strand
GTTTGGACTGGTAGATCTCGGCACACTGACAAATTAAAAAGTAGATCTTTGTTCAAAAAAGGTTGGGCACCCCTGCTCTTGATGAACTGACTCTAGCATCAATCCACTCAACCAGCAACAACCTTCTATGGCTTGCTCTTCTTATGGAGGGTGTTGATGAGCGTCATCTGGACAGCTATTAAGTCAGAAGTCTTCCCAATGATTGTGGTTGCGTGTACTAAACTAGACCAAGAGATACATCAAACTCAGAATAAAATATTCTTATATTTTAAAATTATATATTTTAATATATATTTACTTTAATGATCCATAAGCCATAATCATCAAATTAAAAGGTTTTAAATATATCACTTTACATGTAATTACATGTAATTAAAAATTACAACAACAAAAAAAAACTTTAAATTATATTTTCTTTTTTTAGATCCAAGTATGTATATAAAAGTACTGTAAATTAATTTCTGTAAGACCATAATAAAATCCATAGAAAAAGTATAACTAATGTTTAAAGCTTGATTTTTTAACCTCTTTCACATTTTCCCAACCTCACACAGACAGCTGTCCTTTATTCCTCTCCCACAAACTTTCTAACACTCACAATGTTTGAGTGTCGTGAAGAGGAAAAAACACCAGTGATTGTAGCCAAGTGTTCAAATCAGTGAGTGACTTGAAAAGCATTCCTGCATCTCTGATTATAGGGGCTTTGATGACAGACTTTAGAAGTGGTCAGAAGCCCTGTGCAACTTTTCCCCTTCCTCTAAACCTGCCAGCCAAAGACACTCATTATCTGCCCCAAAAACAGACATTCTCTACACGTACACATAGGTAATAGACTTGCCTGGACAGGACTGACATTTTCAGTTATTAATACTGGTCATCGGTAGTTTTGATGCTTTACAATGTTTTACCTTTCAGAGAGAGCCAGAGCTCTGAGAAGAACCAGGATTCTGGTTTTCCCACCATCACCCTGAACTGTAAAATTCAACACTGCTAAGTTCACCAACATCTGCTCTCACTCATCCCACACTTCTGATGTCTTTTCCAGACGTACTTACACATGAGAACTGACCAACATAAATATATTTTCTCACAAATAGACCTGGTACACTGTTTGACAACACCTGTGAGGCATCCAACATATAACTAAGTCAATTAAAAACAATTACATAAATTAATTACATTATTTTTCAACAGGTAGTAATCTAGTAATCTAGACATAATTTAGTAATCTAAACATGTGTCCCTACAGGAGACACAGTATCCTCTTTTGCTTTTGCTGTCCACGGAAACATTATTATTTCGGATTAAAAATAATAAAAGACAATAAATCAGAATTTTATGTATAAGACAAAATACTACAGGAAATACTATAATGTTTATTACAGCATGTAATCATTATTATAGTACATATACAGTTTACTACAGTGTGTTATAATTAATATACTTAACTATAGGATTTTTTTCTGTAAGTAGCATGACATTTACACTTATGGCATTAGACAGACACTCTTTTACAGAGCAATTTATATTTATTTTATTTATACAACTGAGCAGTTGCAGGTTAAGAGTCTTGCTGAAGCGCCCAGCTCTTAATGGTGCCAGAGTTTAAACTTTTGGCCCTTTATGCATTCAAGTTCAAAGTCCTGCACCAAGCATTACATTTGTTATATTTACATATAAATCTGTTAAACAACTTATAAATGGCACATTTTGCTTAAACTAATTCTTCAGGTGATCAAGTGTTTCTTGCTGCTAAGTTGTGCCCTGTTAGAGTGATTGTGTAAACAGTTAATATCTGTGAGGTAAAATGTTATCTAAACACTACTTTGATAAATGAACAAAAAAATTCTAGCTCACCAGGCTATTGACTGCAATGTTGCCAAAACATGTTGCAGTTTTTGTTCCAACAAGCCCAATTGCTATTCGTCAGAGGCTGGTGACAGTCTCACAAGCAAAATAATACAAATGGTGCTTTTTGCACAGCTAATTTCCGTTGTTGATGTGAAGTGTTTTATTATTAAGTTATTGGTTCTAAAAATATTATTGAGGTGCAAAAAAAAAATCACCAGGGAAATTTGCCTCTTGTGTGTAAAGAACTTAACAGATGCATAACATAATCTACACATACTAAGGAGCTTTTGTGTATGTCACAATTGATGTGAAGGGACATTAAGGGACCATGGATGTGGTTGGACGTTGTGTGAATGGATGTTAACGAGGATAAATGCTCCAAATAAAGGTTAAAATGTTGTTGTTTTAAGGTTTTTTTTTTTGCAACATTGTGTTTAGATCATTCATTCAACATTATCTCTTATAATCTTTTCATATTGTTCCCACAATAAACATTAATGGACAACAATGGACATCAATGCAACGTCATTAGAACTAAATTACAACGATCATCCAGTGGTAGCCCCCGCGACCCTTAATATAGGATAAAGCGGTATAGAAAATGAATGAATGAATGAATCCAGTGGTAGCTTCCTACTGGGATTCTTTATTCTGACATAATGAGTATAACCAGCAGAAAAAGAACCAGTAATTAAAGACCATATTTAAAAAACAAACAAAAAAAAAACAGAAAGAATCTCACATGTCTGGTGAAAGAGTGTATATTTATGGAAAAAAGCAAAGAAATTCATTTGTGTATTGTTCACAGGTAACCATTCTCTCTCTCTCTCCATCAGTTCTAGGCAGCATTTTGTACAATATACAGTACAGGTGAGTTTAGTAGATAAGATTAACTGGAAAAAAGCAGAAGAACATGAATTTCAGTCTTACCTCTTTCACACTGTGGACCTGTGAATCCATACACACATGCACAGCGGTTTGGCCCAATGCAACGTCCTCCATTCTGGCACTTCTTTTCACACACCGCTGGAAACACAACCACAGGGGCATTATGATGCATACATACGTAATACACGTTTAAATAACTTTTTCTATCGTGTTAACCTCGGAATGTTTTAGCAGCTGGTCAGGGTGAGGTTCAAAACAGCTGCAGTCAACATTCTGTTTATTTAAAACATTTACAGGTCTATAAAGCGGGAACGCAGTGATATTATTAAGTCTGTCTACATGTGTTAAAAATGTACATGTGTGTGTCTATCTTTGTGTGTTGAAAACCTTCACATAGTGCCATTTTCTATTTCATACAGTATAATTTAACTTTTCTGTATAGTACAGTATGCATCTCCACCACTCGCATATTAAAGTCAGTTTATTACAGAAGTGATAAAGAGAGAAAACTTCATTTTAACAAGTTATTCCATGTCAGGTAAAAAATTCCAACACAATAACTGAAAGGAACTGTTATTTATTGATTAGAGTAAGAGAATTTGGGGGGTAAGATTACTATACTGTACATCATCTTTCTCATGTGTTGAATACAAATGGCAGTTTTGTTTGTTTTCTTGAAGTGTATTATTTCACTTCACAGCATGTCAAATTGTTTAACCTTTACAAATCAACCCAAAGCCACTTCATAAGCAAAAGTCAACAAAGATCCAATTGTTTTTTAAACATTAACAGATTTGGAAGTACTGACCCACAACCTCAAGATTTTTTTCAATATAATTTGACCTGATGATTTTCAGGCTTATTTACACCAGTTCTGTTTATTTTTCGACCTTTATAGAAATACAAGAAACACTACGCATGCCCTGAATGTGTGCTACTAACGGTAGCGAGTTTGTTACAACATCTCACATGCTATTAAAGAATTCAAGCCATCCATTGATCATTGCATGTTTAAAAAAACGATATTATCTTTAATAAAAAGGGAATTTATTACAAGAAAAACAACAAAGGCCACAAACAGCTACATTATTTTTAACCAAATTGCAGTTTTGCTGGTCCTCCTACACATCAAGTACTTTATTTTAATATATTTAAGGTCAAATCATTTAACGGAGCCACATTTATATTAATTAAAAAAAAAGGTTTTGTCTGTACAATGGTCTGACCTTGCTCTTTCAATTATATATTTACATTTCATGCATTGGAGGACCCGAAACCAGTCTCAGAAAACTTTCTGTCTGTCAGTATGTATGTATGTAGAGTATGTCCCACCAGATTTGTCACAGCATCACGCAAAACTGGCAGGACAGCATTTAGTGAATATTTGTCAGTCCTTAGGTATTTGCCATAAATGAAATTAAAATGTTTAGTAGAAGCGAAGTTATGAGCAGATATGTGCCAGATTATTAACCACAGGTTTTGACAGCGTACTGAGCATGTTTCAACCTAAATTAATAACAGAATCACTGATTACATTAAAGCTGATCAGCTTATTTTTAGCTTTAACCTTTTAACTATTTCGAGAAACTTTTAACCGTCAATGACAATAAAATTCCACGAGTTTATAACATCTAGACTTCTTGAAAGGCTTTGCACTAAGTTTTGGAATTCAGCCATGAGAGCTTTAGTGAGATCAGATCCTGATGTCAGGTGAAAAGACCTGGGGGGCAGATGGCTCACTGCGAAGATGTTCAGTCAGTTTAAGCACCTTGGAGTCTCAAACCAAACTTAGACCTTTCTTTTTGAATTGGGGCATTGTCATGTTGGAACATATTTAGGTCTCTTAAAGTGACAGGAATTTTTAATGCTACAATAAACAAAGACATCCAATAAAACTGTCTGCTTCAAACTTTGTGTCAACAATTTAAAAACACGTCAGGTATGAGGCCCAAGTGTCCACAAACTTTATTCCATACTTCAGATATAGAGCCTATTTATGATGGGGGGAAAAAAAAAACATCAATATGAACTGTAGGACCCCTTGAATGTACTCACGTTGCCCACAGTAGTTTCCTGTAAAACCCTTCTGACACTGGCAGTGATCCTCTTCACACACACCTCCATTCATACATCTGATGCTACATTGCTGAGCTGCAGTACATAAAGAAAAAATACAGTAAACTGTAAACAGTGTAAAGAAAAAGACACTGTGTAAACTCTGGAAAATCCATGCTGGTGATGCTGTATACAAATCTGTCTGCACCCTCTTAAAACGCCATGACAGTTTATGATTCCAAAGGGACGTGGTTACATTAAGCAAATGCTTTTGCTGCCAAGATTATAATGTTGTTTGAGAGAAAAAAAAATCATTGTACTACTTTCCATCTCAGACCGAAGGCTGAATTCATGTGTTTACACAGGATAAAGAAGTGATTTAGGAAGATTTACGTGATTTGGAAGCACAAGAAGTAGCAATTTGACCAGTGGAGCATGTGCACATGTTGGGCCTGGAACAGTAGCCTTCACCACAGCTGTTACGGCATATGGCTGTAGCGGAAATAGGAAAGGGTAAATGTTAGTACGTTATCAAACGACAAACTGAAACAGGAAAAAACAATACCAAAATAAACAGGTAAATAAACCACAGCAGTTCAAGTGAGGCATTCAAGTTTAAGGAACCATTTTCCATACGAAATATTACACTGTGAATATACAGAGTGAAGATGATTAGTTGTGATCAGTGATCATTTACTTAACTTATAAAGATATAAGGTTTGCCTATACAATTCACTGAATCTTGTTTTACAGTATGAAACATCAACAGGTTAGAATAATTGAACCTTTTTATTTTAAATATTCTGTATTTTATGCTGCTGTTTTTGGTCATTTTAGGACTCCATATGTACAGTAAATGCCTAAAGTATATTAGAGATGTTAATGATTAATTTTTAATTAATTAATTGGCATTAAGAATTTGTCAGATTAAAAACTTTTAACTGATAAGATTTTTTTTGCATGTAGTAATACCCTCAACAACCCAGCTGTATTTTAACATCAGCTTAGCTATCCTTACTAGCCAGGCTGCTTACAGTACATTATTGCTAATAACTTAATTGAGGAGTTTGGTTTCCGTGAATCATCTCGTGAACCCCGGACTGACTCGGCCTGTTTACAATCCACTTTCCCTTCTGCCATCTTATTTTTTTTTATGGAGAGAGCTCTGATCACTGTTTGTGTGTTTGTTTGTGTGTGTGAGAGAGGAGCTGAGTGAATCAATGTTCTGCATGGAATTAGTTAAGATTTTACCCATTTTAAATAATAAAAAAAGAACATTTATATTGGGAGTCGATGTTTGTGTGGCAGGTCACCACAAATGGTAGGGGAAACACTGGATTGTGCCACTAGAACTATTTAAATAAAAGATAAACTGAAGGGAAATTGTGCATCTGGTTATGATTAATTATTACTAAAGAACTGATTATTGACTGTTGTTTGACTACTGGTTAAGCCATTTATTTATATTTATATTATTTATATTTATAAGCTTATATTATAGTATAGACAGATTGCTAACCAATGTAGAAACCAATTATTAGTCTCTGTCTAAAATATTTCTATATTGTTATTGAGCCTACGCGAAGTATCATTTACTCTTCTTATTTCCCTTTAAATTATTATTAGAAATTGTGCTTTGCTACTCTTTCACTCCAGAGCTAATCTGTGTTTTTATCCTACTGACCAACTGAGAGACATTTTATTGTGTGTAACATCTGGTGCATTACTTACGCACTATACACTGGTTGCCCCCGGGCAAAGTCTTCCAGCCTGGACAGCAATAGGAGTGCAAACGAGATCCACACACATTTGGCCTGCACAAAAATGTTAAGACCTTGCCTCAATATAATGGTTAGTAGTCAAGTGTTAGTCCACTTAGAAAAGTGTGTTTCGTTTACATTTGCAAACACTAAGATGACATTTTTCGTATTTCTATGTCTTGTCTGCCACAATCAATATGTAATATTTAAATCTATTTTAAATATAGTCTATATAAAAGGGGGGGGGGACACGGACCAATGATAACCATGAACAAACCAGTTAAAAACAATTCTCTTCAGTAGTATAAACAGTGAAAATAACTGAGTAAGGCACGTCAACATCACATTTCTAAATATCGAGAAGTCAAATGGCCAGACTGCAGGAATTAGTTCTGCAACTTCTCATTATCTCTGGATGAAAGCCATTTATTGAGTCACCTACCATGCAAAAGAAAAAAACATGAAGATGAAATAAGAAAAATGCCTCGATAAGGACGAGTGTTTATTTCCATGTATACACAGCTGCTGCAGTAAATAAGCCAAAGTGAATCCAAATGTGTTAGAGTACTAATCATGGTAATAGCGTGACTGCTCTCAAATTCAAGTCAGATTCCTTCTCTTCACTACCACTCCATTTCCAAGGGAATGAAGAAGCAGTGATATGTCACTCCATATCAGTTTAGACAGTACGACAAAACACTTTTAGCTATTTACCTTCTTAGTTAAATTGGACCTTTGGCAGCTTTTAAGCGACTTCTGGTCTAATGTGTTACCTGTGTTGGCTTGTGGCTTTATAGTTTTTTATAAACTATAAAAACTACTTATAAACTAGTAATACGTCACTTACATCTCAGTCCTGTTGAATGCTTGAATCTGATTGTTTAATAAGGTGTAATATAATCACAGATTAAATGTTACGGACAAAGGAACATTATCCGCCAAATACATAAAGTGGCTCAAATGGTGATGTTTATTTAATTTTTACTTTAAGGAAGGAGTCTCTACTAGTTTTGTAAAGTTTCTGCCATATTAGAGTCTTCATGGCAAAGGACATTTCACAATGATTCATTTTTGCCTTGTGATACTGAACTTGTCTCATAAATGTTCCACAACATTAAAGGGAACTATCGGGGGTGTTCATGATGAGACTCATTGCCGCTGTGAAGTATTGGAAACGTGCAAACATTTTAAAGAAGGCTGTACGTCCCTAAATGACAATTCTGGTGAGGTGGAGCACATTGCAGTCATTCATGTGAACGTTTAGCAAGTGGAAAGCCTGAACCTTGAAAATAGACAGATAACTTAGCACTAACCTGTCACCAACCTGTACAGGCAATCATTCACGAACACCACTTGCACATTACAAGAACTCGGCTGGGAGTTTTTGCCATGTTCCCCATACAGTCTGTACATGTTTGGGCCATTAATGGAGTTCCTAGAAGGCCAGTGTTTCAGATGTGAAGCAGGCTCTGGCGTACTGAGAAACTTTCTACTTTGATAGTGCCCAAACACTAGCAAAACACTATGATAAGTGCATTAAGTGCAATGGATCATATAGACAACTAATAAAGGTAGCTTTTACTCTCGTAATTGTGTTATTCTGACCAATCAAAAATCCCAGTATGGCTTCATATACAGTAAATAGTTCAAATGAATGATCACATTTCATAATAAATACAAAATCCAAACTGTTAAAATCGAACTACTATAGTAACAACAGTACAGGATGTGATGTTCTACAAAGGAAAATGTATTTTATTTTACTATAAGGAAATATTATGTCATGTTTTAATATATTTTCTATGACATTATTTAAAAAATTTTATTTGTAAACTTGAAGGAGTCCATCTGTACATGAATCTTAAGAAGACGTTCAAAGTATGTATATACTCAGGCTAATAATTACTTAAAACTATTACCAAAAAAAAAAAAGATAGGATACTACAATGGATTTCATTTATTGATCTTGTATACCGCTTATGCTGTGTACGAGATCGCAGGAGACACTAGGGCACGAGGCGGAGAACACTCTGGACAGAGTGCCAATCTACTGTATTGCAGGGCACGGATGGACACACTTACTATACACATCCACACACACTCTGAGCAATTTGGGAATGCCACTTAACCTAATCTGCATGTCTTTGCAGTGAAGGAGGAAACCAGAGTACCCAGAGGAAACCCATCAAGCACATGCAAACTCCATGAACTGAAATCTGAGGCAGAAATTGAACCCTCGACCCTGAAGGTGCGAGGCCGCAGCAGTGCCAACCATTACACCACCTTGCCACCTGCCTGAGAACACTGTCTGTAAAATAAAATGGGTAAAGTACTACAGTTCCTTGAGTCCTCAAGACGTTTTAAATTTCCTGTCCATGTGCACAGTGATATAGGATACCTTAAAAAGTTTTTTTTTTATTTTTTTTTATTGTAGGCTACATTTAGTAATTTAACTGAAGGTAAATATTAAACACACACATCATCAATTATAAAAACACCGGGCGTTGCTATAGTAACAGTGTTTCAGGAGGTTTGTTGCGGCCACTTTGTTCAGCGGTCGTTATGAAGCCACTCACCCGGTCAGTGACTCCTGCTTGCCGCGTCTCCTCACTCGGCTCTCGGCGGCTTGTGCGCTGCGCTCCCCCTGAAACTGGCTTCTCCCGGGCATCTCTCCGGCTAAATTCCCCACCAGAGCCCCCAGCAAAGCCAGACACCAAGCCAAACATCTCCAATTCCTCTTAGACCACATCATAAAAATCTTTTTTTTTTTTTTTAATATATATATAAGGAGCGAGATAGAGCTCTTCTGCGCACTTCTGCGCACTTTCAGTGAGACAATAAATAATCCGCGTCTTAAAATAAAAAAAAAAGATAGCAGCTAGGCTTTAGTCATGGCAGCTACAAAAAAAAAGTTTACCCTCCTTTTCAGTAACTTCTTCGAAGTAAGAAACTATCCCGAGCAAACATCCCAAGAAATATTGTGTAAATGATGGAGACAGTTTGAAGACAGCCAGTGCGTTTGTTTCAGCCGTTAGCGTTGAGCTCGTGAGCGCGCCGCAGCTGTCTCACGCTCCTCTTGGGATTCTGGCGCGCGTGTGGTGTCCGCGTGCAGCACGCACCACAGGTCGGCGCGAGCAAGAAGGTAGACACAGAGAGAGAGAGAGAGAGAGAGAGCAACTAAAGAATCTAATGAATCACTGGATAATATGTTTTAATTTGTGAACTCAAACCCTCAAATCACCTTCTCATCATCCCACCCAGCAGTGAAAACACACCATGATACGCCCCCCCAAAAAGACTGTGGTGAATTGCACCTTTCAACCATTCAATCATTAAACAATCACAATGAAACATGAAACTGGAATTCCATTTTCATTTTAGCATAAAGGTTTAAAGGTAGACTGCATACAGTACATGTTTCTATGAAACAAGACTCATATTAAAGGTACCCATCAGGGTCACATTCCAGTGACATGGTAAGAGACAAATTACTGTAGGACAACTTTCCCCTCATTTTAGCATTGTGGTGATCCATTTTCAGTATAGGACCAGCTTTGCTTCTTGAAAACATGGCATATATTCCAAGATGATCACGCCAGGTTTCATTGGGTTTAAAATGTGAAAGAGTGGTTCTGGAAGCATGAGATATCGTATATATGTACATGGGCATACCGTAAGAAGAGTATATACTGCCTGGCCAAAAAGAAGTAACTAAAGCAAAGAGGTGAGATCCTTCCGTTGGACAATTGATGCATTTATTACATAATACTGTACTGTATATTTCAGCTGGAAGCAAGTTATTTAATCCCAAAAGATGCAATGTTTCCTTAAACAACCATTTCAGAAGACATATCCTGTGGTTTAGACAGGTCAAATTTATGGCCTGCACCAAGCAAAGAAAACAACTAAGGAGATTGCTGAAATTTGTTGAAAATTGGTTTAAAAACTGTCAAATACTTTATTAAAACCTGGAAGAAAAGTGGTGAACCATCACCTTTGAGAAAAAAAAATTCAGTGATCGGAGATCACTTAATCCTTTGGTAAAATAAATAATAAAAAATAACAGTATAACTTTATTAGTGAAAGTAAGAGCATTTTGAAACACGCAATGTGAAGAGCACTCTAGGGATTGGAATAAACAACTGTGTAGATTTAAGGAAACCACCTATCAGTGATACTTATCGGAAAAAAGCTTCAATTTGCCAGAGAGCATAAAAATGGACTGTGGAGCATGTGATCATGACTCCAGATTTACCCTAGGTAAAAGGCTTATCAGGGTAAAAAGAGAGGAGGATGAAGCGATGCACCCATCACAAGGTGCCTACTGTACAAGCCTGTGGAGGGCAGTGTTATTATCTGCAGTTGCTTCTGTTGGATTATGTCTAGGTTCAGCAACGTTGTGTGTCCCAAAATGAAGTCATCTCATGATGTGCATATGCTAAATAACCATGTTTTTCCATTAATGTTTTTTTCTTCACTGATGGCATGGGTATGGGTACAATGGGATTCACTGGGCTTGAAATTGTGAAAGAGTGGTTATGGGAGAATGAAACATTTTAGCACATGAATTGGTCACCAATCCAGACCTTAACTCATTGAGAATCTTTGGGATGTGCTGCAAAAGACTTTAGTAATTAATATAATTAATGGACAGAAATAAATGTTGTGCAAAATGTGTAAGCTTATCAAAACGAACATTACAAAAATATTTGTAAATGATTAATTATTAGAATAAGGCTTTAGGGTGACACTACATGCACATTTAAAAAATAGCAATTGTACACTCCGCTGACAAGAGGGTACGAGATGTTATTTGTTAAGTATGCAATATGCACCCGGGCAATTTTTGAACTAACGGTGTACCTGTAAAAGTATAACCACACCTGTGGCAAACACTAGTATCCAGCTATTAGTCAATCAGTATTTGGTCAGGTATGTCCTTGTGGTGATCTTTATCCTTTGATAGATGGCTTAAATGTAGCCTGACAAAAACACAACGTTATCACAATCATTGCTCTGTCACACTGTGCATCTGATGCTCTTTTACTGGAGTTGTTTACTGGAGATTATAATCGCTGGCACTGTTGTAACTAAGCATTAAATGTTTACGCTACTCTTATTTGTAAACCTAAATTAGACTCTCCTTTTAAAGTCATAGCTTAAAAAAACCACACAAGGCAGACTAGGAGGTATCTAAATAGTGTTTTGTGTTCCAGAGACTACAGTAATATGTAATTTCCTAATCTGTCATTGCACACACACTGATGCCCTACAGCATTATGTTGATAACAGTTAAGATGCATCCTGCATCCTGTTTGCCAAGACAGTGCTATGTATTTAGAGGCCAGAAATATAGAGGTGGAAAGAGTAATAAAATTTTGTACTCAAGTACAAGTACTGTTACTTCAGGTAAATTTTACTTAAGTACAAGTAAAGTTACCATTATTAAAAAACTACTCAAGGAAAAGTAAAAAGTAGCTCATAAAAAATTTACTCAGAGTAAAAGTTACCGAGTTACTTTTTTAATTTTTTTAACAGCGGGGGTGGGATGAGGCATTCTAGCGTAGTTCAAAAAAGATGAGCAGATATAAATCTCAAACTA
>JAQQZT010000009.1:16378657-16408034 GCA_030068275.1 Clarias platycephalus | reverse complement strand
AATTTATTTATTTTTAACATGTATGGGTTGTTTTTGTGTGTGCGGTTCTCGGTGTGTATCTGAAACATTTGTTGTTTTTTTCTTCCTGTTTTCTGAAAGCCCAAATCCTTTATAAATTGCACTGGCACTGCATTGGCACTGCATTACCCATTACATCTGGCAAGGTTGGCGATTGTGTTTATAGTGTGTATGCTTTTTACTTTTTGGTATTTTTTTCTGTTTTCCTGTTCTGATCTGTTCATCTCTGGATACATTTAAACTAACTTTTCGCAGACATGATTTTTTTTTTTTTTTTTTTTAGCTTCAGTAGAAATCTCATTTTCATCTTGTGTACTGTATCTGGCCGGTGCGTTCAGCATATTTTCATATTGTGTGGAAAAATAGCAAGATCTACTGATTAGGCTTCACATATGTATTGCAGAACCATGCATTTAAAGCATAAATATGGTTTTTGGTTATTTTGGACAACTGTAATATTTTGTAAAAGAAAATGTTCAATCCAATCCATTGTTTATAACTAGTTTTTATAAAATCTATAACTTTTATTTAATTTAACAGGTAATGTTTCCATTGTTACTTTAATAATTAAAAACATCATGCAGTACATTATTACCATCACATGCAGTACTGTGTAGTGATTTGCAGATTATTTAAAATATTAATGAATGCTAAACAAATAAACCACTTCCATTATTTTTTTTTTTTTTACCTCTAGTAGTCCATGTTCAATAAAATAAAAATGTAGTTCAAATAACTATTTTTTTTTTTTTTTGTTATAGATAAAACCGCACTGTTCTATGTGTGTTTTAGATTTTCAAACTGTTTTCACAAAGGTTGTGCAACTTAAGTGTATCCACATCTTAACTGAGAAAGCATCTGTGACCCAGCGTCCGAAAAACTTCTCGAAAAACTTCTCGCAGGTAGCCTACTTGATGTGACAAAATACTTGTGCACTATGTTCGCATAAATGTATAAGAGCACATTGATTTTTGTAACAGCTAATGGAAAGTGTGTAATAAATGTTTATATTCACTGTATTAAAGATTGTAAATGCTGTTATTTGTTTAATAAGATATTCAATTATTAAAAAAAAAAAAATGCAACTGAGTCAAAAGGAAAGCGTTAAGAGGGTAAGTTTTTGTCAGAGATTCAAGCAAAGTACAGTGTATGCTGATTTAATGAGAAAATGATAGAGAAGCAGCACGAAAGTCAAGTGCCATTGCAAACTCAGATTACATACATGTAAATTAATTATGATAGAGCTTAATCATTTATTATCTTGTCTGTGAGAACTTCTCGGTCGCTCTCATAATGTCATAGACAAAAGGTACTGAAAACATAAGATCTACAATGAAAGAATGTCATTGCTGGCCATGATAGAAAAGCAGCCAGCCGAATATGGGGCTTAGCAGGCGAAGAGCCCGAGACCACCAACCAGTTATCCAAACTCACCCCATTTCTGGTACAGGTAGTCCTAGACTTACGAACGAGTTCCATTCCAGGAGCACATTCGTAAGTCGGATTTGTTCTTAAGTTCGACAAAGTGAGTCATTTATGCCTTTGACTCAAATATACAATGTGAAGCATAGCAATCCAATTGACTAAATCTCTGTTCTCTTTCCCCACACTGCCTTCATGTGAGCAAAAATCATAACTGTGCCTAATTACACACATGTCAAATGTAACAGTGTTGTCTCTGCACCTTCAAATCGCAAGGAGAATCCCAGATACCATTATGTCTCAGAGCTGTTTTACACTGTATTGGACTGTAAACTCTGTTTTGTTGAGGATTTTCCAAAATTTGGATTGTTTACCATCAGAACTGCTTTACAGGACAGTCATTTTCTATCATCGTGCTTCTGGACTGATTTATTTAAACTGGTGAGTCTGACTCGTTTCTCCCACCCCCTAACACACACACATACAATATACAGTACTTTGAACATTTTATACACTTACCTACATACTGTACATATTGGTATCTGGTGCACTGTGTCTATTTTTTGTACAATACACATGAGCCACTTCCCTGATTTGTTTGCATCTATGAATGTTTGTAGAACCGCGGTCCGTTCGTAACTGCAGAAGTACATAACTCGAATGTTTATCAGACGGGGACTCCTGTTAGTAACCTAGTGAACCAGTGTAAGTATATATTTATTGATGAAAATTTCAAAGCACTTACAGTATGTAAGTCACTATAGATAAGGGCGACTTCCAAAATACTGTCAATGTAAATGGGATCAAACAAGTCTGATCCATGGATGCCCCATCTCACAATCCACAGCATCCAAAAGATTCACTACCAACGCCCTGATGCTAGACACCACAGACCTGCAGAGCCATGCCCCAAGGAGCCAGGTGGTGCACCAGTGGCGCAAGGGGAATCAGATGGTTTTAATGTTAAAGGTTTTAATGATCAGGCTGTTCGGTGTATATGGTAGCAAGATTAAGTTTTATATTTAAAACACCAACCAACATACTGTATAAATCTAAAACAGTATATACCTGTATAAATCTGCTTATAAACCATTTTAACTTGCTAATAAGGTGAATATAATCAATGTCTGGGTGTGGGCTTATATTCTAATTAGCATATTTGACAGCTTTGTGTTCAAAACGTATAGCTTGCTATGTCACTGAAGTAGAACAAATTTTTACAAAATAAAAAAAACATTAAATATTTGATTACACTGTAGTTTAACTGTATGTTTCAGAAGCATTGGTTTATTTATTCATACTAATTTGTGAACGATAGTGAATCTTCGATTTATACATATATAACATTGTGACTGCACATAAACAGTCATATAGACCTCATCTGTAGTCTTTTACGTTTATATCTGTATAACGGATGGCAGACTGAATCATTATGAATCAAGTATTCACCTCCAAACATTTTGCGTATTCATTATATTTCTGAACTGACAGCTGAAACTCTGAGACTTTGGATCTGATAAACACTGTATTTTTAATAGTAATTTATCAACAAGTAAGATGTCTGAACTATTAATATGTTCATGATTGTATGACCATCTAGAATTCTATTAAACTAAAACTGTCTCAGTTACCATCATTTCATGTGCTCTTTTTATAGGAGGTGCACATTTGTTCTCATTTGCACAATGCCCCAAAGCAAATGAAATATAATGGAACATGGGTAAAAAAAATATTATGACTTCTTAATCATCTACGTTCCATTATCCTTTATCTGTTCTTCCTATTTTAATTTTGCTATATTTGTCATACAGTTCCTCATTAAAGCTGTCATGATCACCAGTAAGTAATGTAACAAAACTATGTAAGGAGAGTTTGAGTCAGATTGGGACTTTTGACTGTGCAGAACACAGATCTGAGAGAAAACCTTAATTTCTCTATATAATCCCCTGCTGCACTAATGCACTTACCACAGTGTTTCACTAGTGTCTGGATTCCCTCAAGGTACAAAGGTTTCTCAGTAAGCTGGAGACATGATCGGACTACTTGCTTCACATCATCTCACTGCTGAAATGCTGGCCTCCCAGGAACTCCTTAATGGCCCAAACATTTGGGAATGACTTAAATCAAAGTCAGGACTGTACCGGGGATGTAGCAATAACTCCCAGTTATCTACCATCCGAGTTACTGTAATGGTAAATGTTGTTGTTGAACAGATGTGTCTCTTCTGCAAATTGGTTATTTGTCGATTTTCAAGGATAAGGCATTCCACTTATTGACTGTTCATGGGAACAGCTGGAGGGGGCTCCTAGACACCTTAACCGGGATCGTCATTCAAAGACATATAGCCTTCTTTAAAATGTTTGCACCACTTAAATGTTTTACTGCCGCTAAAAGTCTCATTACCATACTGTATTTAAAGTCTACTATAAATGTCAAACTTAATTCGTGAGTATCCTATGTCCTGGTGTGGCTCAAACACCCCATACTGTATACATTATGTAAGATTTGCTCATGATTTCTGGTCACATGGTGGTGCTATTATTCCTCATTGTATCACAACTACAGTATATTGTGTTACCTTTAATTGGACCTTTTAGCAAATTCTTGTGTAAGCTTAGAAAATATTTAACTAATATGATAGTGAATCGTCAAACAGAGTCGTAACAGTCGTATCAGTAGCAAAATAAACAGTGATAGCTTGTGCTTACAGATAAGAGGTCTTATCAATCTGCTGAACCATGGGGCAAAGTAAAAAATAAATAAATAAATAAATGTCTGTCTTCCTGTTTTAATTTTCCAAATCAGTCTTTTTTTTGTGTCACGACAATTGGCACGGTGATAACAATCACGATTACGCACACTGACAGAATGACTGAAGTCAGTATTCGGCACATTTTGTTCCTTTTAAGTTCTGCTTCCTTCTTCTTTAGCAGGGAGTCAAAGCCCGGGGTGTAGAGATCCTCTAGCCAAAAATTCAGTTTCCTAGGGTCTTCCTGTGAGAGAAGGGAGATCATTAGGAGTCGGTACGTTTTAAAGAAACGTACATAACTATTGAACATAACTATTACACAGTGCATGCTTTAATAATGAACAGGTGGTTCAATCTATTTACTGATTAATACTGAGAATGGCTCATATACAGTAGCTGCTAAAATTTAATTAATTCATCTGTCCATACATTTATTCATTTGTTTACTTGTTCATTCATTCATCTTCAATAAACGCTTTTTCTATTGGACACCAGTCCATCACAGGGCACCATGTATACACACACAGATTCACACATAGGGACAATGTCCATGCACCAGTCCACCGACCAGCATGATTTAAGGGATAACTCGAGATCCCAGAGGAACCACAAGGTAAATAAGATTAGACATGTGACCTAAGCTCAGGATCAAATTGGAGACCCTGGAGATGTGCAATTGTGATTATTATCCCAAAAGTCCTGGGTTACTATTTCGATAAGCAATATATAATACATCACATTCTTCAATAACAATTATACATTATTTTATGTATTGAATACGTATATCTTAATTAAATTAAAACACATTTACTATTGACCTTTCCACTGAAATCGATTTCTAGTGTGTGTATAGGGGCTCACAATCCATTGTTTTTGTGAAAGGTTCTAGATTCAGATGGTGTAAAGGTTTAATATGTCATTCTCACTATACAGCTGAATAACTGGGTAAATAATTCTGATACATATAGTAATGTTCACCTGCACTTATATGTTCTTGTATTGGTGGGGTCCAATGTTATTCATTGTAGTGGCATTTACAGTAGACTCATGAGAAGGCTATTGATTACATGCATTAGTTGTTTACCTATCTCTTATTTAATACTGTTTTTAAGTGATAATACAAATAATATCATTGCGTACCTGTATATAACTGGCGAGGTTGCCATGCAGAGAATGTCTGTCATAGTCCTCAATGGTCCAGGATGGTTTAGATCTCTGGTTCTCCTCCATGTCGACAGTCCTTAGATCCACATAGAGGGGGTTTTGCTTGATCTTTGGTTTCAGAGTGAGTGGTGTGATGTGCTGTTCCAGCTCACTGTCTCTGAAGTCAGGGCTACCCTCTGGTGATGGTGGTCTTTCTGCCTCCTTCCTTCCTCTCTGCTCTCCCTGAAGGAAGAATCCAGAATAGACATTAAGGCTGAAGTCCATGAATATGTGGAACATATAATTGTATTGAATAGATAATGATGGGGGGTGTAAGGACTATGAGGGATAATACAGTATACTGTATGTACTACTAGGATGGATCCCTTTATTAATGTATAAGTAGTCATATACATAAAAGATGAAAGCCTCCAGCAATATAGATGGAGATTGAATTAAATTTTTACCCTGAGCTTTTGCTGTAACATGAACTTACTTTGTTAAAAGTTTATATAGGAAACAGAATATGCTGTTTCATTTAATGCTGAAATATGAATATGACACAGACCGCTTAGATATAAGCTTATGTTAGTTCACGTCTCTTCAGAGGAGACAAGTGGGAGATTTGTTTAAAAATAGATATAAATATTAGAACAAAAGCAAAAGGCTTACTATAAAACCCTACATTACGCATAAACACAAAATTTAGATCAGGGGGGAAAAAACCTTTGGGTACAAGGACTAGTCATTTATTAAAAAAAAAAAAAAAAAAAAAAGATCCAATAGACCAGTGGAAAATACAATGTACAGTACTATGAAAAAGTCTTGACCCCTCCTTCATTTATTAATATTACAGTAAATTCAATTATGTAGATAAAATTTAAAGAATTTTTTTTACTGTGACGGACACTGTACTTGCTGCCCACTGGTTCATGGTTTAAGTTAGATAAAAACATTCCTCTGAAACTAGTCAAGTTCAGAGAGCCAAAAAGATCCTTCAGGAAGCCTGGAGAACTACTCAAGTCTACATTTAAAAAAAAATACAAGTAAGTCTGGCTCTCTGGAAAAAAATTATATGAAGAAATGGGGTTGACTCAAGGACATTATGGTATGTAATAAAACCAAGGAAAAAAAATTAGGATATGCAAAATCACAACAACAACATCAATAATCATCATCATAATCATAATCAAAATAATAGTTTATGTAGCAAGATAAGTGGAAAAAATATTTTTTATAACAAACTCCAGTAGAAAAAGAACATTTAGGTAAATAGACTAATGGAATTACAAGTGGAAAAATACTGTAAAAGCAAAGATCAATGGAAAATAAAAATTTATTTAAAAAAGACTACTGGAAAAATAAAACATTTGTGATAAAGTAGAAAATTAACATTTAGCGACAAAGACTTGTGAAAGAGTAAAAATTTAAGTAAACAGTTAAATAAACATAGCATTTTTTAAAAAAAAACAGTAAAAAAATATATTGAAATGGAAATATTATATATGGAAATATTTTAATAGAAAACAAAGTACAGTCTTATGCAAAAGTTTGGGCACCCCTTGATAAATAACAGATTTTAATGATTTTTTAATTGAAAAGATGTTAACACAGTCTCTCTTGGAAATGGAAGAAATGCACAATATTTTCAGCAAACACTGATGCATAGTTACTCCTTATGCCATAAAATGAACAAAAATAAAAACATTATTATGGCACTGTGCAAACGTTTTGGCACCCTAAGAGTTCCAGATTCTCAGATTCGTTTTACAAGGTTTTAGACCTTAATCAGCCCGTTAGATCTGATGCATGGCAACAGATGTAATTTGTAATTTCAAAGCTTTACAAATACTTTGACTCTTCAAACCTTGTGCACACACTTGCGGACACTCAACAACCATGTGTTCCTCTAAGCGGCTGTGTAAGACTTTGAAAATGAAAGTTATTGATGCCCACAATGCACTAGAAGGCTATAAGTAGATAGCAAAGCGTTGTCAGCTTGCAGTTTCCATAGTGAGAAATTTAATTAAGAGATGGCACTTCAGGGGAACTGTGGAGGTTAAGATGAAATCTGGAAAACTCTTGGAGAGAACTGCTCGTATGCTGGACAGAAAGACAAATCAAAACTCCCATTTGGCTGAAAAAAAACCTGCAGGAAGATTTAGCAGACTCAGGAGTGGTGTTTCCTTCATGAAACAATCAGCAGAAGAAAACCTTACCTGCGTCCCCATCATAAAATCCAACATCAGAAGTATGCAACAGAACATCTATAGAGGCCTGATGCTTTTTGGAAACAAATGCTATGGACTGATAGAACTCTTTGGCCTCAATCAGCAAAGGCATCTTTGGAGAAAAAAAGGAGCAGCATTTCATGAAAAGAACACCTTGCCAACTATTAAGCACAATATTAATATTGTGCTTAATAAAAACTAATAAAAATACCCCTTAATAAAAACTATTAAGGGGTGGGTCTATCATGCTTTGGGGTCGTGTTGCAGCAAGTAGCACAGGAAACATTGCACGGGTGGAGGGAAGAATGGATTCCACTAAATACCAGCAAATTCTGGAAGCAAACATTACACCATCTGTAAAAAAGCTGAAGCTGAATAGAGAATGGCTTCTACAACAGGACAATCCTAAACATACCTTGAAATCCACTATGGAACACCTCAAGAGACGCAAGCTGAAGGTTTTGGAATGGCCCTCACAGTCCCCTGATTTAAACATCATCAAGAATGGGAGAAAATCCCAAGTAAAGTTTAGCTGGCTATAAAAAGCGTTTGTAAGCTGTGATATCTGCCAGTGGAGGTGTTACTAAGTACTGATTATGTAGGGTGCCCACACTTTTGCACAGTGCCATAATAATGTTTTTATTTTTTATTTTTGTTCAATTCATGGCAAAAAAGCAACTACAAAAACTAATGTTTGCTGAAAATATTGTGCATTCTTTCCATTTCCAAGAGAGACTGTGTTAACATCTTTTCAATAAAAAAAAAATCACCAAAATCTGTTATTTATCAAGTCACTACATCACTGGAAAATAAAATTGATGTAAAAAAAAAAAAAAAAAAAAAGACTAGTGATAAAAATCTTAATGTAGGTTAAAATAAAAATTCAGTATGACTGTCTGAGGAAAATTACAATTTAGGAAAAAAACACCAAAAGAAGAATTTTTAGGTGATAAACATAAGTGTGGGAAAAAATTGGTACAAAGCGCAAAATACAGATAAAATAACACTCAAGCACAAAGACAAAACATGAAATGCAAACAGGCCCAAATGTACATTTAGGGACATTTTTAAAATAGTGTAAGCTTAAAGATATTTTAAATACCCTAATAAATTTTATAATAATATAATAAAATTAATAATAAAAACCCTAATATATTTTAAATACCCTCTTAAGTGAAAGTCTAATATAATCAGATGTTTCTTTCTTTTTTTTTACTAGAACTTTCTAACAAAAGGGTGACCAAAGAATTTTTCAACAGCTGTAACAAATATTGAAATCGACCTAAATTTTACGCATTCATTATCCAGCTCTGTACTACCTAGCCTTATGTTCCACTCCGGGTGTTCAAGAGCTCCCCTACCTGTGAGTATACTCTGTTGTGCCACTGCCTCTGTCCAGAAAGTGCTGCTCCTATCTGGAACATTCCGTGTGTGGCTGGTAGCATCCCCACATCAAGTTGAAGGAATTTCTCTGGATGATTATTGTTGGGGAGAACAGTAATGTCCATGTTTACTGTATATCGCAGCTAACACGAACTTCTTTTGACTCAGGCTCATTGCCCTCATTACTTATTAATGAAGAAGCAGGTGTCAGTAGCAGGTGTGTGTAACCCTATCTATCCCATGGCATGGTTTAAGGAGCGCATGTGGGGGGAAAAAGAGAAAACTCACACCTAGAAGCATGCCATGGACATGCTCTGCCTTTATCCCTTGTTTTTAAGTCATGGAGTTATTAAAATAAATGACAGTCGTTATTTAAAATTTCTAGAAAATGATTTAATTTGTAGCTCAGGATGTTTCTATTGAAGTATTCTAAAAAAAATGACTCTAATATTTTTCTAAATTCAATATGAATCCCAACAAGTGGTACAGTATCAGTAATGTATATTTCAGCTCTGTTCAAAATTAAAATAAGAAAATATTTCCTTAAAGTTTTTAGAGCTCAAATTCAATACTTGTTAACATCTCTTGGATGTCACTGAGGTGCCTAATCTGGTACTTTTCATAACGGGCATAACTTTTCAACCCTGGTCCTGGGGGACCCACTGCCTTGCACATTTTAGTGTTTTCTCAGCTCCCAGCACACCTGATTTAACTAATCTGCTAACTGACAGCTTTTTCTGACTAGAAGCAGTGAAAAGCACTAAAATGTGCAGGGCAAGGGGTCCTCTAGGACCAGGGCTGGGAACCATTGCCCTAAAAAATGTAATTCTGGTGATTACTGAGCTCATTTGGGTAAACTGAAATGCCAAAATCAGAGATTCTAACCACTAGAGGGCCTGGGTCACTAAGTTACGTAGGACAATATGTGTCATCACAAAAAGTCTGGCTGGATGTTAGACAGACGGAAGGGAGAGGAAGAAATGTTTAGCAGCATTTTGTATTCAGACCAGCTGTTCCTCTCCATTATCACAACACTGACTAGGAGTTGCCAACTTTCAAGCATCCAGGCTAAATTCACCAGCGTCAAATTGCCACCACTTTGAGCGCATAATGAACTCCTGAAAAACAATTTGGCAGATCCTAATTACCTTCTGAATGCTTGTGTGCTTAATTTCGAAAATGAAAAAACTGTTTGAAATGTTTATTATAATACCCAATTTAGGTTCTATTGGCCTATATGGTAGAATTCATTGAGTAATCAGCAGTGACACACCAGGCTCTGTATTCTAAATCATTAGTTAATTATCTTCATAACTTATTTTATGAGTATAAGGATAAATTCTGTGCTACATTCTGCAGTGCAAAAGCAAGTAAGAACCTGAGCTTTCTTCTCATCTCTTGAAAATAATAACCAGGTCCACTGGAAGTACACTTTTCCTAGGGACCATGGGAAATCAGTTTCACTATTCCCCTCACAGTGATGACTTGTTTCTGATCATTAAAATCGTGGGAATTGGTGTCTATAAACAGCATGTCTGTGACTGTGAGAGAAGAGTACAGAGCTTGAGCAGCTTCAAAAGCGAAGAAAAGCAATATTTATTATGGATCATGTGCGCAGATTGTGAAACCAGCAACTAGCACAAACCATATGTAAACTAATAAGACACATTTTTAAATTTGTTATATTTCTGAAGGTGTTCCACGTGTGCAAATCATACCCGGGTTGTCTGGAAACATAGTCTGCCCATAGGTCCCCCTGGAAATCAGTTCCACTCTTCTCCTCATAGTGATGCCACATTTCCTATCATTAAAATCTTGGGAATCAGTGCCCATCAACAGCATGTGGCATACCTAGGATTGTGAGAGATGAGAACAGAACTTTAACAGTTTTGGAAGGAAGGGAAGGAATTTTTTTTTTTTGCATGGCCTGTGAAATCCACAGGCACATAGACCTGTTGTTTGAAAACTAATAACTGTCTCAGGTACCCTAACCCTATAGGGTGAGCACTGCTAAAGTGGGGCACGTTTTTCTGTTACTTCACAGGGCACCATTAGAAAAAGCTTTTACAATGTTTCTATGCATGAACTAAAGAAATCACCAGTGAATACTGTACACTACCAATTTCATGGGCTTTTTTCTGATATTTCTTTCTTTCTACATTGGATCAATGCAGAAGGCATCCAAATGATGCAATAATCTCCTTAACAGTTGATATTGAGTTGTGTCTGCTACTTATGCTATGTAAAGCCTTTATAACGACTCTAATCTAAGGTGCAAGGATGGTAACAAATGAACTGTTCCTCTGCAACAGAGGTAAGAGGTTTTGGTCTTGCTTTGCTGGGATGGTCTTCAAGTGTGCCAGTTTCAGTTGGTACAGTAGTTGGGTTTTGCAAATGCACTTGACACTATTGTTCCTGCCATGTTGTTGCTGTTACTTAAATACCTAATTCAATATGTGTTATTTCACAGTTTTGAAATGCTCAGGTGAAGATACACAAGGTCAATAGTGTGTCACACTATAAACCTTATATATAGAACAGGTGTTTAAGGCAAAACCTTTTCTAAAGGCAAATCCTTGTGTTGAACGATCATTAAACTGATAAGTGATTAAGTTGTTAGACAATCTTTGTTATCTGGCCTGGCAGTTGTTGGTTCAAAGGAAACAGTTTCCAAAGGAAAGCTTCTAATACTATGTTGTACTGTAGACAAGCTGTTTTCAAGAAAACTTAACAGCAAACAAATTTGAAAATCTCAAACATTTATTGTCAAAATTATTCAAGTAATAAAGAAACCGAAAAAATCAAGATTTACTAGCACTTTTTTGGAGAAAAAAAGTTTTTTTGGAAAATTAAAAAAGTATCCAAAACATTTAGGCTGAAAATGTACGATATTTACAAATGTTACCAAAATAAAATAGAATTAGAATATAAGGGGGCTGCACGGTGGCTTATGGTAGCACTGTTACTTTGTACCTCTACGGTCTAGGTTCGATTGTGTGTGAAGTTTGCATGTTCTCCCCATGCTTAGTGGGTTTCCTTCAGGTACTCCAGTTTCAAAATTCAAAGATTCAAAGGTCTGGTGCCTATCCCAGGAGACACTAGGCAGGGTACACCATGATACAAAGATTCAAAGGTTCTCCCACAGATTAGTCTAATAGTTGTAAAAACATGTGTGTATGACAGCAGCCATAAGACTGAAATATAGAGTATGATGGAGTTTTGGAGGGATGAATGTATAATATACGAGGAGGTATCAAAAAGTTTGGAGACTAGTTTTGTAACACACCAACAGATGGCAGCACAAGGCAGCATGCACAGAGAGCACCAACCTTCATAAGTCAATGTGCCAGAAGACATGATCCTGTGTACATCTGCATGTAACTGGGAAACTGTCAAAGAGATGTTTGAGATAATTCTGCAAGTCTATGGCGATGCTGCAATGAGTCGTTTGAGGTGTTTTGAGTGGCACGTGTCCAGAAAAACTAGAGGACAACGAGAGATCAGGAAGATCTTCAACGAGCTCAGTCCCCGAAAATGTGCATGACGAACGTTGGAGAACAATCCACAACAGTTCACACTCATAGTCTAGACAATCCTCACATGTGATTTGAACATGTGTCATGTTGTTGGAAAGCAGAAGGACCATCGTTTCTAAGTCTGCCACGAACTCCATCAGGATGCTGTGCATGACCTATTCTTTATGTCGAAGATCATTACCGGTGATGAGATTTTGGTGTATGGGTACGCACCGGAGATGAAGCAACAGTCTTTACAGTGAAAGAACCCATCATCTCCATGACCAAGTGCATGCTCATCGTCTTTTTCAACATTTGCGGCATTGTGCATCGAGAATTCATCCCCGGGGGCCAGACCAACAATAGCAAATTCTACTGTCAGGTTTTAAGGTGTCTTAGGGAGGGCATACGGCAAAAGTGACTAAATCTCTAAACTTTTTGATACTACTATATGACATGAATGCATGGAGTATTCAGTATTCATGCGTTATACTGTACCATCATCTTCGGGTCATCTCCACTAAATGATTGCCAATATCTTATTTTGTAACAGTGACCTACAGTAAAAGCCTCTTAAGGAGTCTTAAGTTTTTTTTTTTTTTTTTTTTAATCTTCAGCAGATGTCATCTGAGGGCTAGTCAGCTGTGTGGTAATGGTCTTCCATCTTGACCAGCTCAGCTTGTGGTTTGTTAGCTGGTTTCTGGTCAGACAGAGATAGATTTTTCTCTTTTGGTTTGGTGTAGAAGAGAACAGCATAGAAGAGCTTTTGTATTATAAAGGGTGGAGGCTAAGCGTGGGGTTTTATAAAGTGTGTGGTTATGTTCTGGGTTTACAGTGTAGTTTGTCGTGTTCAAACGGATAAAGGAAGTTCTCATGAGCTTTAAGGTGAGCTTAAATGAACTTCAGTTCATGACGTAAGGGGAATGGGGCGTCAGGTCAAACCCTGTCAGGGAAATAAAGAAGCTTGTTCTTTAGTTTCTTATTATTTTTCATGTATATATACAGTATTTTTCACTCTTAATCACGTCACTTGTCATAACACTATAACACCAGTCCGTGTGTGTGTGTGTGTGAGGAAGGCGCTGTATGAATCACTTTGTAACCAAGCGCTAAACCGTTAGCACGTCGGCATATGTACGTATGTGTGTGTGTGTGTGTGATGTGGAGCGCTCCATTAGATTTCCCTGAAGCTGCCCGTTATTTTGGGAAGACGCTCCGCCCAGCGGAAAGAGAGAGAGAGAGAGAGACAGCAAGAGAGAGAGAGAGAGAGAGAGAGAGAGAGAGAACACTCGCTTTACTTTCACAGCCGGGCTCGGGGGTTCGGGCTGCTGCAGTCGGGACGAGGCTGGCGGAAAAGTCGGGGGAAAAAACCCGAGCTAAAGTTATTTAGCGTAGAAAATAGTAAACAACATGGCGAGTCAGCAGGAGGACGCGGGAGCGTAGTGTAGTGTAGTTAGCGCGCGGTGGCTCGGCTGTAATCACAGAACTAACCAAAGTGTGAAACTGACGTTAATTTGTTTCTAACGGAGCTTTGAGATCATTCAGCACCATGGCAGTTCGGAAGACTTCGCGGGAAAGGAAGTAGCGTGCACTTCCTAGGAAACGGTGAAGGAAGCGGCGTGATTGTCGGAGACGATGAAGAGTTTACGCGGCGTTCAGTCTCCGTGTCGAGCAGGACACTTCGCGTTCAGGAAAGACACTAGAATGTAAATGCAATAGGAGCGGAGCGAGGCTGGACGGAGTTGAGGGGACACTCGCTGATTTCGCTGATGGCTTGAGGATGTCCGGGCGCGTCAAAGGTCGCATCACTGTGTTCCACTGCGGTGTTCCCCAGCAATACACCTTCAGCTTGTGTTGTTTGTCTCTTGTGCTGATTTGATCATGGCATTAAGGTCTAGAAAGGCATGGACGAATGTGATAGTCGGGCTTCTGCTCGGGTTCACCGCAGCGTCCTGGCTCCTGGTGCCCCGGGTCAGCGAGCTCAAAAAGTGCTCACCCTACAGTCTGGGGAAAGTTTCTGGGGAAATCATAAGAAACCCCATAAGCGATGACGCCTGGCCCGAAAGCCAGCGCAAGCCATCCTCCAGTAGAGAAAGAAGCTACGAAGAAGAGGATGAGGACCCAAGTATGGACCACGCAGGACCACCTAAGCATTTCCTCTATGTCGGAGTCATGACCGCCAAAAAGTACCTGGACTCAAGAGCAGTGGCCGCATACAAGACTTGGGCGCCGAGCATCCCGGGAAAGGTGGAGTTCTTCTCCAGCCACGGCTCGGACTCTATCCCACTTCCATTCCCTCTCCCGGTGGTCTCTCTGCCAGGTGTGGACGATTCGTACCCGCCGCAGAAGAAGTCCTTCATGATGTTGAAATACATGCACGATCATTACCTGGACAAATACGAGTGGTTCATGAGGGCGGATGATGACGTCTACGTCCGAGGTGAAGCAGCCACCTCCTGGGTTATGGGAAGGGGTGTGTCCTGTGCTTTTAGTGCCAAGCGTGCAATTACGGAATGGCAGCTTCCCTACAGAACCTTTTAATGAATGTTCACGCTTTGAATTATTACCCGGCTGCTGCCACCAGTACAGGCAGTATATTTACTTTTACTATTCCCTTTCAGGCGGAGTGTAAATCTTAGTTTGAGCTATAGACAATCCCAGAAAGACCTGCAAAGATGATTAAGAGATGATAAGCGGAATATAGGAGGCTCACCTTTCAGGGAAATCTCATGCATAAAACCATTATTTGTCCACGCAGTAGGATAAAACGCAACATTACATTCAGCCATGAAAAAAATTTGTTTTTAATAAATATTTATTATACTTTTGTAATAGATGTTCAAGTGCATCACAGCTATATTATAGACTATTCACATTTTGTGTTATTTTTTTATGTGATTGTTTATGTATTTATTCAAATTGTTTCAAGCATAAAGTTTATAGCGTAATGTCATTATTTGTCATGTTTTCACAAATGAATAGTGACCTACGAAAAATGAAGTCAGTAGGCTGAAGATTGCCATGATGACTTGAAAAAAATGTCATGTATTTGAGGAGGATAAATTGTGCTTCTCATTACTACTGTCCTCCTACTATAGTGTAGTTTGTTCTCTAAGATCATATTTTCATGAACATGTTTAATCAACGGTAATATGAAATTTTTCTAGGTAAAATGTAATGGAATGCTTTGTTTGACGAGTTGGAGTAATATGCTTTATAGTTTTTAGAAGCTTTGTGCTAAACCTCGTTGCTTTTTATTGGTGGTGCTGCTAATCAAAAAAATCACAGACGTCTTCTCAAACTCTTAAGAAAGAGTCTCTAACCACAGAATATTTTGTAAGTAAAGTGTGAATTATTTTTGTTCGAATTCATTGAATAAACACTGAAAGCATGGAGCAGTTCCAGATGAAATGTGTGCTCCTTTTACTGACCCTGTCATATAAACACTGAGGTGGCAAACCATCACATATTGGCTTCATAAAAAAAGCTCCAAGCTGTAAAACAGTGAATTTTCTTCAACAGCTAATGTTTACATGCCCTAAAATAACCTGAATGTAATAATATCACTCCCCTCATATATATTTTTTCCCCCACTGTCTGTCTATCTATCTTAGGTGAAAAGCTGGAACTTTTCTTGCGCTCGCTCAACAGCAGTAAGCCTCTGTACCTGGGTCAGACAGGTCTAGGAACCACAGAAGAACTGGGCAAGCTGGCATTGGAGCCTGGAGAGAATTTTTGCATGGGTGGCCCGGGTATGATTTTCAGCCGCGAGGTGCTGCGTATGATGGTGCCGCACATCGGGACATGTCTGAGGGAGATGTACACGACGCATGAGGATGTAGAGGTGGGCCGCTGCGTGCGCCGATTCGGGGGAACCCAGTGTGTCTGGTCGTACGAGGTAAGCCACTGTTAATGCATGGTGTGGAGGCTTAGATGTACTTGTTTAACAAGTTGTGTCTAAACTATAGTGTATATACAATAATTAATAATCTTTCATTTGTGTAGAACTGAGCAGCTGCAGTGTGATTCACCCATATCACACTGTTGTCTTATGCGGTGCTGTTAACAGTTGATGTGTTTGCCAGAAACAGATGATAAACTGATGAAATAATAAACAATAGCATTGCTAATGAATGCACAGCTCCAGGATTCCAGGTGTAGTCCTGAGCTCGGGTTGCTCTCTGTGTCCAGTTACTCATGTTCTCCCGGTGTACTTGTTGGTGTCCTCTGGGAGAAACGAGAGTAGCTGGATTGGCTGCCTTACATTGCGAACTCTAAATTGCCCTTAGATGCGAGCAGGGTTGTGGTTGTGTCCACGGTGCCCTGCAATGACCTGGTGAAGTATGTAATCCAGGATTAAGCCCAGTGTACCTGCGATAGGCTCTAAATCAGGAACGAATGGAAGAATGAAAGCAGTGAAGGGGAATTGCACATACTTAATAGAAGCTTTCTGCTCTTGGATTTCAATCACTTAGACGCAGTTTTAATGAAATGAAAACATTTTTTAAGAATGAAGTCCTTTGATTTAACAGCCATTCGAATGTACAGCATCATTCATCGTGCTCAGTTACTTTGCCTGAGTGGACTGGCCTCCCGAAGCGAAGAAACTCAAAATCGCAAAGCAGAATATGACAGGATGTGGACATGCCTCCTTATTTACAGTTGAAGCAGATGCTTTAATTTCAAATTTGACAGATGTTTCACTGGACTGTGGAATGTCCTAAAGGCAGCCCATAGAAGACAGGTATTGGCAGTTATTTGGAACTCGGTTGGATTCACGGTGTCATCAAGTGCGCTCAGCTTCAGGCATCCTTGCAGCCTGCCTTGTCGCGGGTGTGTTATCTCCATCTTAACGCCTTCTCAACCATTTCATTATTAACGAGGTTCGTAGGCCTGAATATAGAGTGAGGCTGTGGTACCGTTTCGCCGCTTTTCCCATGGAAGGAAACAGCTATTGCTGTCTTGAAGTAAACAACTGCAGGCGAACTATTCAAGTGGCAGGGAGAACATCACAATAAGCTTATTTAAAGATGCTCAGTGGGGTTGCGTCTTTCATCTTTTAACTGTGTGAGTTGTTTTAGTTTGGAAAGTTCACAAGGACCTCTTTTAGTGCAGTCCTGCATGTCTGGCATTTGCAACATTTCAGACACCATGTCCTGTAAGAGCTTACTGCGAAACTGTAAATGAAAGCAACACCTATTCGCGTAGATTCACGGGGATGTCCGAAGCACATTTTCCAGAGATTAATGCAATAATTTAATTCATGGGCGAAATGAGTTTTTACCAAAATGCTGTATGTAGCACTGTTATTCAGAGACCTTTCAGTTTGTTTAATCCTCCAAAACAGCTTTCAAGGTCTCATATCCATATTGATTAAAGGAGATTCCTGAAAGTTTTCCCCCCCAGGCAGGAGTCAGCCTGGGTTCAGTCCTCTCTGGTATCACCCCCTTCTGCTTTCCAACAGCACTGATGAGTTTCAGCCAGTCTAAACTAATAATTAATATCTATGCATGCGCATGATGTTTAATTCATTTCTTGCCATGGTGGTGTTGGCATACTTATTATTATATTCGCCATTCCCCTCTTTTGCCACTTCATATAATCGCAGATGATGGCGACTTAAGCGACCTCACTTTAATCATCCACACATATTGGGTCGATACATACAGTATTTTATTGCATTTGTGACCTTTTTCACGACAAATAAAAGCTATCTTAAATATTCCCCAAACAGCATCCGCAGCTACTCCTGCTGCTAGAATAATGTGATTCACAGTGAGACCATTTGCAGTCTGCAGTGTTAAAGCGAGCCCTTGGGCATTGTTTGCTTTTACAACTGAGATTTTCTGGATTTTTTTTGCTTGTTCACGTAACTCTAGGCAGGTCCTGCTTCCATCGTTAATAAGGACAAAACCATATCTTTATGCTTAGACTTTTAAAGCCAACCGCATAAATATTACAATCACAGAGTAAAGTACAACTCCTAAAAAACTTTTTAAAAAAAAGTTTCCGCAACAAATCAACGATATTTCCTTGTATACTTCTATACGGCTTTTATTTTACATTAACGAAGTTTTCACAGTTTTATGTGTATCTGAATCCAGATGTAAATAGATTTAAACATATGTTCGCTACAACTTACAAGAGTCCACACAAAAATGTGTGCACTGTCAGCATGTTATCACATCAAAGCAATGTCTTGCTACAGCTTCAAAGAAAACAGTCCAAGGAACTGTTGTCTTTGGAGCTTTCCAAGGAACTGTTGTCTTTGGAGCTGCCATAGACTACAATTCCGAATGCTCATACATTCAAGCTCATCTGATTACTGCTCTGTATCACATGCACACACTGTATAAACTGTTCGCACTTCATCCTCCTGATACACCAGGCCTTATCATTGTTATTGCGTTTCTACTTAGGGTTTTTTTTTTGTGTGTGTCATTTTCTGGTTACTGATTCTACTCCCGTCTACTTCTGTCTGTTTGGTGATTGTCTCTGACCCATGTCTGTGCCGCTCTGACGACCTTGCCTTGCTGTCTGCCATTTCTCAAATAAAGCATTTTAAACCACACCTGTAGCCGATTCTGGCATCTGACACATGGCATTAATTTAATCACTGTAAGAGCATCATGCAACGTAGTCTATGCCGTTCGTTCCTGAGCTCTCTCATGAAATGTAAAATCGCCCATTTTATGATATTCCAGTCCTAATGTATAACCGTATCCTCAACAAGATGCCCTGTGACCCTTTCTGGCAAGCCTTCAAAAAAAAAAAAAAAAGATCCTGCTTATGTGTATCTACTGATGCACTAATGCATTCAAACATTAAAATCAGCTTAACCACCACTACTACTATTACTGCTACTAATAATAATATAATTCACATGAACATTACAGTGGTGACCAAAAGTATTAAGACAACATATGCCTTGTATTATCGTTCCTACTGAGCACAAAACAGATGATGTCACTAATGAGTTCGAGCCTGTCTGCCTGAAGAGTTTTGCTAACTAGAATCAGCTGGTTTAGATGACGGATGAAACAAGTATGTGACAAATCTTTTGCTTTATGAAGCCCGGCTGTCACAAAAATGGCTAAAACTGGGGAATTCTATAGTAAAATGCGAAACTCTGTGGCAAATCCAGAGAGGTTTTAAAGAATAAAGGACTTAAATATGAATTAGGAAGAAATACTAACAAATAATTTAGTTACATAAATTAACAAAGTATTCTTTTTATCCTGGTTGTCATTATTGTAATCCTTCAATCTCAGAATCGCAGAATCGGAGCTGCGCCAGAAACAAAGCATTGATCAAAGACTGACAACTGTCAGTGTGTCGTCAGGGGAGGCTTCAGACATCTAACTGGGTCTTAGTTTTTTATAAATAAAAAATGCGTATTTGTCCTATTAAAAGTCTATTAAAAGCATTAAAAGTCCTGGTTTGAAATTTTTTTTTTTCCAATTTAATAAGCAAAGATCCTTCCAGGTTCTGTTTAAATACACTTCCAAATAAATATTTACTTATACTTAACCTAGATTTAATTTAATTGCCTAGTGAATAATTGTGCGTACGGTTCCCATAGACAGATGCGTCGCTTCCGTGAAGTTGGCGACAAGTTACATTCATGGATGTATAGTTCTTTAACTATTGCATTATTTAATTGCTTTACTGCGGCTAAGAGTCCCATCACCGTTCTGTGCTTGACGTCTTCTGTAAATGTCAATCGTTTTTTGCGCCTTTCACAAGAAATTTAATTTCATTATTGGCAGAGGTGGAAAGAGTAATAAAATTTTGTACTCAAGTACAAGTACTGTTACTTCAGTGAAACACAACAACAACTTCATAACAATACGATATGGCTCTTACACATAGAACTATAGTTATCATTACTTTTACAGCAAGATAATTTAACTGCTACCGGAATAAAGGAATTATGTCTCAAAAATGTTTGTATTATTATAATAATTTTTTTATTATTTGTTTTTAACAGAAACAACCAGAAATATAGAAAACCAGAATTATAGAAAAAAACAGAACTATAAAAACACGTGATCATATAGTATGTCTGCGATATTTCTTTTCCTATGTGACTTATTATTATTATTATTATTATTATTATTATTTAGCTTATTTGTGTTTATATAATTGTTTAAAATGAAATAAAATTCAATTCATCATATTGATTAGGTTTTGTTGCATATAAGATATTGTAGATTTCACAATCCTGATGCGTTTAAAACACAGTATTGCAAAACATGCTAAACATGCTCTGGGTTTCAAATTTGAGAACGTCATTAAAACCTTAAATAAAATTTTTTGCCTCTAATACTTTGGCCACTTTTATTAAACCACAGTACATGACTGTAGCTATCGATTTATGAAACCCTTATTTAAAATGAATTTTCTGCTGATCTTCGTGATTCTTTTACAGACGAGTATACAACACATCGGGCAGACAGTTTCTCTTGATCAGCACTTACTAGAGGAAATAAAGTTATCCGTCAATGAAGTATGTGTCATTGATTGATAATTTATAGAGCTGTATAAGAATTAGAGTAATATTTAAACCTTGTCTGCAGAAATAATAACTCGTTTAAATTATTTGTGGCTCGCATTTGTAGTCTACATCATCATTCTTTGTGTTCAGGGACATAATTATTTAACTCGTTTTTGTTGCATCGGGCGCCGTCTGTGCTGTGTACCACTCTGCAGTGCTCATAAAGCATTACTCAGGGCTTTAAATTAGACTACAATTTTAGCGGTGTAACCCAGACGACAGTGGTAATTCTATAATACCGATTCTGCAGAGTTTGTATTGAGCTGTACTGAGTCCGGGGGTGTGTAATCACAAGAACAACAATTTGCCTCTATTCACTCCTACAACTTTCATAATTTTCAGGGAAACTGACAAATGCTTGACGCAGAGGCCTGGCTGTAAATAGAAAACAAGAGTGTGCAAATCATGTTTGTGAAAGGTTTCGCTCCATTCTGGTGAAAACCCGTTCAACCGATGAGGTTTGTAAGATTGCGATCAGGAAGTTAAGCAAGGTCCTCAGACTGAGGCTCAGGAACGGTTAGTATACAGAGGGAAATCGATTTTAATTGCCAGATTGCTTAGTAATCTAACTGCACATCCTTACATGGAAATACTGATACAAGTCTTAACTTTTATACATCTGTTTCCTCTTAAGGTTTTGTTCTTATGCCATCTTAAGAATGTTTTTATTTCTTGCCTCTGCAACATCTGGCTTGCTCAAAAGAGCCCAAACTTTTTGTAACGCTCCTTTTGTCACAATGCCGTATTTTCCTCCTGTTAAAGGGTTATACGATAAAAACAGAACTGAACTGAATACTAGTAATGCTGCATAATAGGCTACTGGATGTTCAAGTGATAGATTTGCATTAATGTCCAGATTATGAGAAAAAATATGTTTGCACTAATAGTAAGAAAAAAAAATCCTATTTGCTAGATTCTGCAATGTGCTGACTCGGCCTTCATCTTGCCTTTCCTTAAAAAAGGCAAATGTGACATACATTTAACATAGAAATGTGCAAAAGTGTACACAGTACTGTAAGTCTTCTGTAGGCTGCTTTAGAAATAAGCTTGCTTGGCAGGTGTGTGTGTGTGTGCGTGATGAGGACTGACAGTTTAGATGTAACATCATTACTTATTATTAGACCCAGGTGCATAGATATAATAAATGTTAGATCAGTTACGCACAACAGGGAAGAAACCGTTGCAAAACTTGTATAGTATGTAAATGTTCCAATTCCTCTTCTAGGTTAAGTAGAAGTAAATATTTATTTGGAAGTGTATTTAAACAGAACCTGGAAGGATCTTTGCTTATTAAATTTGCAAAAAATAAAATAAATAAAATTAAAACCAGGACTTTTAATTGTGTGGAACAACAGTAAAAACTACCTTTATTGTACTATATAATCCCCTGCTACTAGTGCACTTATCTCAGCGTTTCACTATTGCTTGGATACCTTCAAGGTAGAAAGTTTTCTCAGTACACCAGAGCCACGATCAGGCTTCTCCTTTATTTCTTTAATCAGAACTTCTTTAATTGCCCAAGCATGTGGAAATTTCTTTGAGGTCAGAACTGTTCGGGGGATGTGGCCGTAACTCCCTGCATAGTTCATGTAAAGTGCAAGTGGTGTTGGTGAATAATTGTGTGTACGGTTCCCATAGACAGATGCGTCGCTTCCGTGAAGTTGGCGACAAGTTACATTCATGGATGTATAGTTCTTTAAAACTTTGCATTATTTAATTGCTTTACTGCGGCTAAGAGTCCCATCACCGTTCTGTGATTGACGTCTTCTGTAAATGTCAATCGTTTTTTGCGCCTTTCACGAGACATTTTATTTCATTATTGGTTTGACTAGCACGGATCTGTTAATTTAAAGTTAATTTAACCGGGAATTGAAAGACATGAAATAGAAAATTCTCATGCCTATTTTGTTTGTTTTTGAAAATTAAAATTATCTTAAGGAACATCCCAAAAAAAAAAAAAGACGAGAATTTTATCATGAGTAGCTTTATCATCCTTTATTTACCTACACTTTGAGTTTGCCATTAGGATTTTCAATAAGCAAATTCCTAAGATTCTTTAATTAGGTAATTACTGCGGAAATTAATATGTTTCAGGTGGCAACAATACTTTTGACCCTAACTCATGCAGTGAGTGTCTCGTTTTTGTCTTCCTAATTTATTTTCTATTTTTAAGCGAGAAAACAAATTCTCTGGTAAAGGAATGAACTTATTTCCCTGACATTAACATATGCTATGCAAACAGTCAGCCATAATATTAAAACCACCTGCCCAATCAGGCTCCATGGTCCAGTTAAGATGTCTATAATATGTACTTTTGGATGTGGACTGGGTCAGCATGTCTGTGGCTATTTTGTGGTTACTGTACGTATACCCACCAATCTGCAATACACTGTTTGTTCTGACACCTTTCTATAACAACCAGAATAATTTTATTCAGGAATTTGTACGAAAGTAATTTTTTTTGTGAGGTCATTAGACCAGATCTGTTAGCCTTCACTCTCGATCTGTGTCAATGAGCCTTGAGCACCATGACTTTTGGTACTGTACACTTGCACATTTTTGCTAACTAATGTATTCCACCTCTTGACCATTACCTCAGGTACCATTACACCCAGGTACCATAGTAATGACATAATCAATGTTAAGCACTTCACATTTACATTTAGTCATTTGGGAGATGCCTCATTATACCTCTGAGCAGTTGTGGGGGACAACATGGTCGTGGGATTTGAACCTGGGACCTTCCGGACCATAGTCCAATGCCTTAACCGCTGTGCATTCCTTTTTTTTACGTGATACACTTCTATACACATCTTAAGCAAACACAGAAGTTTGATGCTATAAGTATGTTAAGGAAGCTCTATACTGTATGTGTATATAAAATCAGGCAGGTTAATATCTGGACATTGACAAACGTACTGTTAGTTTAGCTAACCACCAGAGAATATTGGAATTAAATACTGAATATGAGTGCACAGACTAGCCGACCTTCAGACTTAATTTGATTTGGGTAATGTTATATTGCCATAAGATGAATTGGTATTCTTGGAATCATAAGTAAATTCTCCCCTTCTTCATCCTGTTCTCTTCCCTTCATTCTGATGTTGTGCAGGGCTGTCAGTGCCAGGGCTGTTATTATTATTATTATTATTATTATTATTATTATTATTATTATCATTATTATTATATTTACTTTTGTGAATAATTCTTTTATTGACTGTTGACTTTGACTTGGATACAACTACTTTTTGCCGGAATATGTTCTTGATTTTCTTGGCCAGCTGTTGTGGAGCTTTTATTTATTTTTTGGACCGGGGAAATAATAAAAAAAAAAAAACAGGCGTTTTGGTGTTCCTAAGCTCACCAAAGTGTTCTTTCTTTTTAACTATGTACCAGGCAGCAATTTGGCCACATCTTATTTTATATTTTTTTAGCCAAATGATGGCTGAAAAATCACACTCACAGCTGTCTGGAATTATTTTGGTGAGAAAACGACAACAGATTCAAAATACAAATGCAAAACTAGACCTTCGATCTGCTTACATGTAAATGCAATAATGAAGGGGTAACACACACTTGGTTAGAGAAAAACAGAGCAACTAATTGTCCGATTACTTTTGGTCCCTTAAAAAGTGCAGTTATGATTTTTTATTACATATAAAAAGTGGTAGACAGTGAGGGGTAGACACGTAAATGAACAATAACTTTGTCGGTGTTCTTATGATGATGATGATGATGATGATGATTATATTATTATGATGTTATGAGGAGCAGTAGTAGTAGTGGTAGTAACAACATATATAGATTGATGATTCTTATGGAACTCTGTGGGATTTTGGGGGAGCAATAAATTTGTTTTCACTCAAGTGTAAATCATCGTGACATTTTACATTGTTGAAATGTTAAAGTAAGTAAAAACAAAGAAAGTATTCATTATAGCATTTAGTCTTGCTTCAGAGGTTTTATGTTTCCTTTCTGCCAAATTAAAATGTCATGCTGTTTATTTTAATGTTAGTGTTTTTTTTAATGAAACTAAATCTAACAAATAGGACTCCAGGCAAATCTGATCTTTTCTTCTGTTTATTCTTCTCTGTTTGGAAGTCATTGGGAAAAAATGCAAGAATCATCATCACCTGTCTCCTCTGTTCATCACAACTGGGCTCGAGACTGTGTTTGTCTTGGTTGGATTGACGGCTAAAAGCTGTGCTCAGTTGTTCTAAGTAAATACTGAAACCCAGGCCTGTATCATTCTGACAGAAAGCAAGCTGCTATTATTTTGAATGGTTGTCGTGTGATTATGAAGTGAGAACAGTTTATGGCAGTGCTTAGTCACTGGCCACTCTTGTAGAAATGCCTGATATTTAGTGACGGAGAAAATGTGTATGATTTGGAGGAAATAGACTTTAGAAAAGGACAGCTATGACTGGTCATTCCGCTCGTCTTGTTCGTTTAATAATAGGTCTGCTTGTCTCGGATTATTTTGGAGAGATCTGCTTTTAAAGAAAGGATTTTTGTCCCAGTTTGTGATTTACCAAAGCGATATTGTTGAAGTAAAAAAGGAATGTGGATATATTCCTTAAACATCCAGTTCTCTGCCAGTCCCATAATTTTATTTGAATAAGCTTCAAAAGTGGTTTTTGCTCATGTCCAGCATTTCCTTTATTGCATGAGTATATGATTGTTTGCCTCATTGATTTTGTCCAATGTTTTGACACATTTACTGTATATTACATGTTTAACTGCAAAATAACCGGGCATGGTACTAGGTACTGCACATGGTTACATATATGACAGCATGTCACTGCAGTTTATTTAGATTTTTTATTTCAGTCTCCATTTAGATTTGATAAAAACATGATCAATTAACCGCGGCTGCTGATTGATTTAAAAAGAAAACACAAATCTTGTGCATACAGTAGTTCAGCATCTGGTGGGATGTAGAACTAGTAGCGCACTATAGTTACACCACTGTGAAACATTGCATTTACATTTTAGAAAAGACAAATACATCATTTTTCTGCATAATCTCCTTGCTTTTTTTTTTTTAATGCACTCTGTCCATCTGTCAGTAAGCTTTCGTATCCCCTCATTAAAAAATGTAGGGTGAGCGGTGAGCCATGAATACACTGCTATCATGAATGAATCTGGTTAAAGTCTGATGGAGCAATGTTCGGACTATAGGGAAGATGCTTTAACACCTCGTTTAATTCAAAGTTTAGGCTTCAGCTCTTCAGTTGGTGTCTCACTGTAACAAACACTGTTGAGTGTTGAACATTTTTCCTTATAATGTTCCATGGTCCTAGAGAATTCCTGGAAACTGTAAGCATCAATTTTCCAGCTATAGTTGACTTTTGAATTTTTTCTTGGTTTGCAATTGAGGATGTTTCCATTTCATCCTCTCAGGCTCGTAATCTCTATGTCTCGTCACCAGTAATGATTCTTTTTAAGAAACTTTCACCTTCCTTAGATTATCGGTCCACATTTTGTTTGCAGATATCCAAATATTCCTGTTTATACTCTTCCAGGAATTGTTTCAGCACCAGGTACTATATACCATCAGACCACATAAAACTAATCACTGCTCTTACTAGTGGGCCGTCCATTTTTGCTCGCACCGCAGTTACAAATGAACTGATGTAAGAGGTTCACACCTGCGTAGCAGTGACTGAGGAGACAGTAGTAGACATATTATAATAAACAGAATGAGTAGCTCACCTCTCATATCTTCCAGTCTTAGTCGTTCGTTCTTTTGAATCTGTTGCACCACATAGCGTCTATGGGAGTCACGTGACAAAGGACCGAACGACTCAGAGTAGAAGAGTCATTGAGAAAGAATCGCTCGTTTCCTGGACTATGGGGGTTTTGCGATGATTTGTAAATGCGCGCCCAGTAGAAAATGAACGAATCACTCTCCGAGACTACTCGATCTTCTGAGTTATGTTAAAGATTCGTTCAAAAAGAATGACGACCTATCACTAATGGCTTGGAGATTCATCTCAAGGGTGTTCAGTCTTCCATGCAGGCTGTTTGAGTTCTTACAGTTTTATCTTTGGCAAAACATAGCACACATGGCCTGACAGATTTGCAACCAACTAACAACAGTAAATCAAACGAAAATCAAAAGGCAGCGTCTTTCATCTCGGAACAAGGCGTCAGGTTCTACCAGATGGCCAATTCAAAACAGCACATGCATGCATAATAATGCAATAACGTATCTGGTCTCCTAATGCTGTGCTGTAATTAGGTCTTCAAAACTGCAAGGATTGCTTTCAAGGTCCTTTAGTCAGCAAGTGAAGGGCTGTTATCCTGTGCTATTCATGAACTGCATTAGCATCACATCGTTGTCATGGCAGCTTCGAATAAACAACAAGTGGCAATGTGGTAAAAGAGGTTGTTTACCTGAGATGTGACCTATAACATCAAATCAGGTATTAGGGTGTATGGATATTGTCAGATCCCTGGTTCAATAAGCTCCGTTATGATACTTGGTTTATTACTGTATCACATCCGGGTGCTGAGATATGGAAAGTTTGTTTACCAGGAACAAAACATGATTTTGTGAAGTAGTAAGAAAGAGTGAATCTTCAGCCTTATTTTGGCACAAAGATTCCCTTGCTACCCATTGGGGTAATCAGAGAAAAAAATATATCATGTTTTTCTATCACGGCTGGAGTAACCATCTTGGGTATGGATCATTAGAGTGCTTTAAAGCAAAATTTAGGAATAAAATTTCGTAGTTCTTGTGATGGATCAGGAAGATACAGTATCTATTAACTGATTATGGCCAAAATTTTAAATAGTTGACCATTGACTATTGGCAAGAGTGCGAAACTGATCTGTGCGACTTAATATCTGACTTGATTTGATGGGTCACATATACCAAATTTCTTCAAAGCAATTAAAATAATTGTACGAAATACACCACAGCATGTGAAGAAAGCAGAATTGCATTTTGCAATATAATTGCACCTTTCTGCCTACATAAGTGCGTCTTTTGATGGCTGTGGTAATTGCTTCGAGAACAATTTTTTTCTTTTAGTGAAAAGCGCCATATCGATTGGGGAAAAGGAACGTTTTCGAAAGAGAAGCCCCTCCTCCTCCTCCTTTCCTTCCGCCCACCTCCCCTCTGGAGCGGCACTGAAAGTGCTAATCTTGCCATCTGCCCTTAAATGAGAGCCAAATATAAATGGCAGAATGATGGAGCGTCATGTCCACATGTCAAGTGTTGGACTTTAAGGTCTTTACTATCCTCCTTCTGTTCATTTTCCAGTGCGTTCCTCGCAGGCTAAAAAACGAAGGTTTAGAAAATGATTAAGTGCACATGTGTAGCCTAGTGCACTTCCCAAATCCAAGGTTAGAGCTGTGCTTATATGGGCATTCTAGTGTGATTATGCCACCGCTGCCGTTAAATAGGAAATGAACTATTTCATAAGGCAGCTGCTGGGAGCCCCGAGGAATGAGGATGAATGAATTGGGTAGAAGATGAAAATGCAGTATTAAGAAAAGAAAAAAGAAAAAAAAAAAAGAATAGCTCAGTTAAAGCCATTTTGATTGCTCTGTGAAGCAATTTCAGAAAGCTGAATATCTGCTCTTATGAGCCATCAGAATCTTCACTGGGTACCTCAGTTAGAAGCTCCAGGTTGTTAAAAAGCTGATATTGTGCTGGCATGTGCTTCCTATATGGCTTAACGTTGCAAACGTCAAACTTGTCTGTGAATAGTCTGCATTCTTAATACAAGGGTGAGTCAAAAATTACTTAACGCAGAGGACTGCTATCCAAATGCGTCTTGATCTTGCATGACAATGCACATCCGCATGCTGTCAGAGGTCTGACAGCATCCCCTCCTATAGTCCTGCTCTTGCTTCCATTAACATTGAAAGCAGCCCTGTAAGAAGCAGTGTTGGGTAAGTTACTCAAAAAAAGTAATTTACTAACAAATTACTAATTACTACTTTAAAATTGTAATTTGATTACATTACTTATTATTACATGTAAAACGTAATAAGATTACTAATTACGTTACTTTCAAGTTACTTTGAAAACATCTGCCAAGGCGTGCGCCTGCAATGGGTGTGCGCCTCAACCTGTTGTCGCTCCTCGGTCCCTCCGTAGGCTCCCTACTTCGGCGTTCCCACCCTTCTGCAGGGGCACGAAGGGGCGAGGCTGCCAGGTCGGGCCGGCTGGCGATAATTAATGTTAATGGTTCTCCAGTGTTAAAAAATCCTCCCCTTTATTCCCTTCCTCACTCCTTTAACCCTTCTCCTTCACCATTCTTTTCTAAATAAAATTACCCCTTTTCTCATTAGACCTCACCTCGTGTCTGTGGTGCCGCCCATGCAAAAAAGGCGAACCCCCAAA
>JAQQZT010000009.1:16304806-16348182 GCA_030068275.1 Clarias platycephalus | reverse complement strand
GCTCGGCCAATTTAGCTCTCTCGAGGCCTCCGGCTGTGAGAGGGAAACAGCATCACCCGGGGTTCGAACCAGCGATCGCCGGATGATAGGGCGAGCACTTTACCACTGCGCCACTCGGAGGCTCACTGGGGTTTTCTAACCTTTTTCTCGTTCTGTACCCTATAAACACACTGTCATTTAACACTGTACATTTAAACTTTGTTTTTTTTCTGGAATTGTGTCAGACTTAATTACCAAAGAAGTAATCAGTCGTTCAGTTGAATCAAAAACAGGTTGAGGACTTGATGAGTGGCTGATATAAACAGACAAGCCTCCAATGTTCCTAAGTAAAATGCATTATGGTTGTCAGGTCTGCCCTCGGCATTCGGTTCACAGCATGTGACATCCATTTTCTTTGGGATAATAGAGCACATGGAGGAAGCCACAGAGTTTCTAAACTTTCTGAATATTTCTGCTGGGCTCCAGACTGCAAAATATAAAAATTGCTAAAAAAAAAAAAAAAACAACAACAACAAAAATACATTAATTAATTTATCACACCATTACCCAGCGTTTACTGGAGCATCCTTTTGTGTATGGGTATTAGGATGGATTTAAATCTGAGAATCAGTAATACGGGGGATGAATTAACAGCTTTTTATTGTGGATGTGCCTGCCTGTGCAAAGCAGTGGGACCTGGGCGTATTCATGTGAAGAAGAGGGATTAATTTCCACAGGAAGGCCTTTGAAGGCTCAGCCTGTGGGGAGGATCACTGAGCGCTGCGTGGTTTCAGCTTGATGAGTATTCAGAATGAATTGACTTCACATACTATTTCTCAAGCTCCTTTTTAAGGCAGCGGCACTCTGGATGTATCATTCACAGACGAGCTTTGAGGCGAGATAACAGAAGAGTATTCGACGTAGCACAAAACGTATGCGCGCCCGCTCCGCTTCAACATTATGTGCTGTGTGAGAGCAGAAGGCTTAGAGAGGCTGAGAGCAATGATTTTTGTCATCTTAAATTGCACAGCGCAAAGCCTCAGACAAGTAAACGTAAACTCATCAAAAAGTGCTGCTTAGTATAACTTGCGGTATATGCAGCGGACAGGAAAGAGCATGGCGATAAAATCACACTGCTCTCTTATATATATATATATGTGTTTCACTGTTTATTATGGTTGTATTGAAGGATAAATTTAAATGTGAATGCAAACGTTTAAAAATAATCTCAGTGTTAGACTATTATACCAGGCCATTAGCGTAATTCTTCCCACTGCATATTGATTTCTGCAAAGACTCATGCCACCACACATTAGTCCTTCAAGTGTGGCTAATGTGCAATTAGTGGAAAAAGAGAGTAAGGCAAGAAAATGGCACAATAGTATTATTTATATTTACCGGATGTACATCAGACTATTAACGCAAGTGCTGAAACAGTAAAATAAACTGCTGCATACTCGAATGAAAATGAAAACCTTATTATTTATTTCACACTGTGTATCACTAAAAGTTTTTTTTCAAAAAATTTAATTTTTAAGGTTATCATGTGTTCATAGGTTATCATTTGATTCACCCTTATGAATCAACTAACATGAGCAGTAAAAACAAGGCAATCAAAACTGGCTTCTTTATATGAGTCTAGTTCAATTTATTAGATTAACAGGATTTATATAAACATCTTTATTCATCCACCTTCTATACCGCTCATTCTGCACAGGGTCGCCTGGAGACTATCCCAGGACACTTTGGGCAGGATACACACTGGACAAGGTGCTAATCCTCTACAGGGCATACACACACACACACACACACACACACACTATGGGCAATTTGGGAACAACAATTAACCAAATCTGCATGTCTTTGGACTGTGTGATGAAACCTGAGTACCAGGAGGAAGCCAACCAAGCATGGGGAGAAGAACATGCAAAACTTCTACCCACACACACACCCGAGGCTGGAATCGAACCCTTGAGCTTGGAGGTGCGAGGCCACTTTGCTACCACTACGCCACCGATTTATGTTAACAATTTATCTTAACATTGTAGATCAGAGCTCAATATTAAAATTGTCAAAAAAAATTAAGACCTTGATTTTTGGAATATAGAAATAAATTACTAATTGTAACAAAATCCCTTTCTTTTGGAACTATAAAAATATCTGAATTAACCCCAAACCCTAGGTCACAAGTGGGGAAAATCTAATTGGCTTGTTTAAACCCTGGTCAATACAAACATTTTTAAAAATGAAATATTTTTTTTTAATGGTCTTTTGTTTGTGCATGCACATTATAGATCAACCTGAATGCCTAAAAATGACTAAAGAGTGTACTGTATGGTGCATAATAGGCCCCATTTACGGTTTAGAAAAATACCCCAGTTTGTAAGAATAAAACACTGTAAGGTATGAAGAAGGAAAGAAGGGAGGCCAGGGCTGATTGGATGTAGATTCATGCACCCTATCAGTGATGCTCCTGTCAGGTGATTACACAGACACCCACTAGATTCGATTTTCATTTGGGCCGCTGTCTTTCACCTGAAACATGTCATCAGCAGTGATGACAAGGTTCATCCACAATACAGTTTCAGGTGTAATGAACCTGGATGAGGTGTGTTATTTACTCTGTCATAATTTTTCCTCTAGCTAGACCTAACACACACTCTCCAATCAATCACCGATAACACAAAAGCATACATGACTGTAAGGTTTATGTGAAATGACTTGAATGATACGTTTACAGCATTTCTGATTAACATATTTAATATTCAGACGAAAAATATTTAAACTCACAAAGACATGTAGGATATTAGACTTGAAGAAATATTAAAATTGATGTATGCAGAAAATGTGTACATTTATAATTGCTTATATATCTTTAAACGTGTGTATGATTATTTCATCATCTGTAACACTTCATGATGTTATGTACTTTTCAGCTGTCATAGTTTCATTGTGAAGCCACTGAATGATCCTAGATTTTAGCTCTGCTAATCTAATATGACTATCCAGTTCTGACTGAATCATAGAATCAATCAAAAATTCCATGCCACCAATCTTTAGTGTTATGTTGTGGTCAATTAAAAGCTACTAGCCAATCATAAGGAATGGACTGTGGACACTGGAAAAAGGTCACGTGGTCTAGTCCAGATTTTCCCTGTGGCAGAGTGAAGGGCACATAAGGATAAGAATAGAGGTGAAGTAATGACATAATGTACCCATCATGCCTGTGGAGGCAGTATTATGATCTGGGGATGTTTCTACTAATCAGGTCGTAATTAGGTCATCTGACGACCTGAATATACTGAATGACCATCAACTGATTTTTTTTCTTCCCTGATGCACCGGCATATTCCAAGATAAGGATGCCAGGATTGATCAGGTTCAAACTGTAAAAGAGTGGTTCCCGAACCACACCACGAGACATCATTTTCACATAAGGATTATGTGAAATCCTAGACCTTAACCCCATAGAAAATCTTCAGGATGTGGTAGAGTAGGCTTTACACGGCAGTCTGACTCTCCCAAGATCAATACAAGACCTTGGAGAGAAATTAATGCTACTCTGAGATACAGTGGAGCAAAAAAGTATTTAGTCATCCACCAATTGTGCAAGTTCTCCCACTTAAAAAGATGAGAGAGGCCTTTAATTTTCATCATAAGTATACCTCAACTATAAGAGACAAAATAAAAATAAAAATCCAGAAAATCACATTGTACGATTTTTAAAGAATTTAATTGCAAATTATGGGTTTGGCTGGCCAAAAACAAAAAGTTGCATTTGCTAATATTTCATTCGACACTGTTTGACCTTTGATTACAGTCCTGGAATATCCCATGTGAAAAAATCCATTGATGCGGATAGCATCAATTCAGTACCTTCAGGTCATCAGCTGACTTCGGTTTATTGCCGAATACCATTGCTGAGTCTTGACCTGACCAATTGAAATGACCCGAGATCATAACACTGCCTTCAGGATCTCGTACAGTGGACACTATGCATGATAGGTGCACCGCCTCATGTGCTTCCCCTTTTTACTCTGACGTACACGTTGCTCTAGAATAGAGACCACTATTACGCTAATGTCCAATCATTATGAATGACACTTTTTTTTCTGATTAGACTCACTAACAAGTACTTATGAACACAAAGCTGTTTAGTCCCAATTCTTTTGTGGAAATGTCTTTACTTTCACTATTAAACATCACTCTAAGGTCAACTTCCGTGTTTTTTTACTATGCAGCTTCACCTTAAGTATTTAAGTGATTTCTTCTGCAAACTTTTTTTCTTTCGCGCTATTTAAATTATGTGTTGAGAGTTTTTAGCCCTATTCTAAATCACTTTTGGCTTGATGCAGGCCAATAATTTGACCCTCCTGAAACCCAGCCCAGGCGGTGTAGAGAACAAAACAAGATGCTAATTGGTATGCTGGATGGCTGTTGTCGACTCTCAACTACCTGTTGTGGGGTTATTTTTTAATACATTCACTAAATAGTAGCCTGTAGCATATGTCAAGTGTTACAGCCTTTCAACTTGCATTTATTTGATAATAAACATGTCATTATTAATGTTGTCCCTCCCCTCCAAAATCTATACCCATGAGCCAGTACTTCACAGAAACTCTGCTTTTACCAGGCATCTATTTGTGCCATTATACAGTACACTGCTTTACATTAAGACAGAAATCGAACTATAAAGAGCAGCATGTGGAGTGAGCTTGACTTCTTACCTTAATACATTTAGGAGAAGTCAGGAAAACATCATATTTAATTATTCACTGACAAAAGGAACACGTTTAATCAATATCGCTTCTTCCGATAAGATGCACTGTGTCTTATAAAGACATTAAGGCCCGGAGTCGAGCAGCGTCCTAATGGGATAGGCCTTTAAAAGAGAATAATTACCATTTGCCAATAACCTTATTTGTCATCCAGACAACATGATTGTGCTGATGCAGTAGGGGTTGTCTCGATGTCTTAATTTGAATTATGAATAGAGAAATAACAAATGGTGTTTTGGCAGTTCTCCTGCGTGGGTGTTTTGCCTAAAGCCTTCATATGCTTGCAGGATTTCTATCCTCATGTCGTCAGGTTGTGTTTTTCTCACTTCTTTCCGTCAGTTCTTCATGCAAATTGTGTCACATCCTGAATAACTGATAATCAGTAATGTTATAATATCCAATAGTATATGGCATTTGTTTACGCCGTTGTGTATCATTTAGATGCAGAGCAGCTACGAGAGAAGTGCTGTTCAAGGCAACTTTGAAAGCCTGACCGTAATCAAGCAAATTGCAGTGACGGCAATGACCTTCAAAATATCTATAGTATAGAGACATTTATAGATTTTGCTTAGGAGCGGAACAGTAAATCAGAATAAAAAACATAATGGCATGAGACAGACGATGCAAATATCTACACAAAGCGCTTGTATGATGTGGTAACAATGCTGTCAGGGGGATGACATGAGGCATTAGTATTGTGTCACTGTGTATAACTGTGACTTTCCATAATTCCCCAATTTCTCCTCCAAGTTCCTAGTTAGCATACTTTCTGGTTTTGATCTGGTTTATGTATCCCCTTTATGTATTGTGACTAAAATAGATTATGCCAAATAGAATAACTGCACTTGCATCTGACTCGTTCGCATGTGTTATAAGTTTTAAAAGAATGATTTAGTGTTTTATTTCCTCTGCGACAGTTTCCCACCAATCAGTGATCACAGGATGAGAAACCGTAATGCTATTGATACCACAGTTTGTTTCAGTCCAGTATTATGATTGGGCATGCAGCGTTCCAAGAGTGTTAATATTTACGAGGGGCGTTCAGGTCAAACCAGGACTTGTCATGAAGTTTCTTGTGAATGAAGGTGTAAAACCGATTGACATTTATAGAAGACTTTACACACACAGTATGGTAATGATAATCTAAGATGTAAAACATTTGAATATTGCAAAGGTTATAAAGAAGGTAGTGGCTCAAAGCCCACTGCAGTCATTCCCATGAACTCAAGTGAATGGAACATCTGATAGTTAAATATTGACAGATAACTGCATCTGTCTGTGGGAACTACACATGCAAGCATTCCTGAAATTCCACCACTTGTACATTACAGGAACTTATTACAGGCTAGGAGTTTTTCTGATATGTTAAGGCCATTAAAGGAGTTCCTGGGAGGCCAGAGTTTCAGACATGAAGCAGACAGTCTGGTCATGGCTCTAGTGTACTGAGAAACCTTTCTGCCTTGATAGAGTCCAAGCACAGTAGCAGAGGATTATAGGTGGTTTTTACTATCATAGTTTTGTTCTGTTATTCTGCATAATCACAAGTCTCTATTTGACTTGGACATCACTGATACATTTCAATGTTTGCATCATTCCATTAATCTTTGTTTGACCACAAAAATTCCAGTTCTTGCCTTTATTATTATTTTTTTTTACAGTACATTGACATAGGTAGTACAGCAGACTAACCATTGTCAGAGGACAACAACTTAAAATATAAAAGCTCATCAGATGAAGATAAAAATGCAAAAGTGAGTCTCATTTCACAGGATGCCTTTTAAACAGGAAAGTGGGAATCAGTGTGAAGCCAACGAGCAGCAAGCTAGCTGCAGTCTGTATGTTGCATAGCAACACAAAACACTCTCCATCTGTGGCTTCTTCGGAATCTCTGTCTGATAGCGGAGCAAAAAAAAACAACAAGCCTACAGTATATTGTGCCAAAAAGGTCAGTTATTCATTATTAACGTATTGTTTATAAAACTGATGGATTAAAAAAAACATAGCCTGTTATTCACCTCATTGCTCTTGTGTGATGCACCGTTGATGATTATACGCAGTGATGTTGAATTCTGGAATCTGATTGGTCTATTAGTAATCTAACAAAATTTTAGTATAAACATAACATGTTTTATGTCTTTCATTGGTTAACTCTGGGAAGTTTAGGCTTGCTTAATGGACGATCCCCAAACAGTTGCCCCTTTTTCTCATGTAGTAAGTGCAATTAAAATTAGGTATTGAAAGCTAAAAGCAAGAGAACCATGGGTAGGTCATGGTGGCTTAACGGTTAAGTCTCAGCGTTACTAATCAGACGGTTGGAAATTCAAGCCAAGGGGCAACATCCGGTTCTGAAAAACCCACAGTCCCTTAAATGTCCGCTCAGGGCTGGCTTCAAGAGCGAGTCAATCCCCATAGACCCCCATGTTAAAATACCCTGCTTTATAACAGAAATGTTTACAGCCTCGTACTAAAAACAGTTTCTACCTCAATAGCTAGATTGCTTATTCATGACAATTGACCTAGGGGTGAATTTTTATGTACTGTAACTCACTCACATACTTACTCATCGTCTATATTGCTTTATCCTGTATAAATATCTGGGGAGGCCCGAACTCTATCTGCGGAGGCTTAAGGCATGAGGAATGAATCGAACCCAGAAGTGCTAGGCGACAGCATTAACCACTGTAACTCATTAGATCCAACATATTTAAATAAAAAATGATGCATAATTATCCAATTTGAGTGACAGTTGCATTGCTGGTGCATATAAATTAACCTTATCCATCGTGGCATTTTAGCTACGCTAAAGCTAAACTCACTAGATTGTTGATGGTAAGTGTCCTAGACAGGCGGATTTCAGGCGGTTTTTGTTTTGCCCGTTTGCCCATTTATGGATTAACCGGGCTTTAGGCGGATTCAGGTCCTGCCAAGATGGCAGCGACCAGAGCGCCCACATTTGAGCTTCAAAACCGCTCTTCAGAAATCATATGAGTGACGTCACGGAGGTTTTTTTTAAAAATACAATCTGTGGTTCAAGCCCCACGACTGCTGAGCTGCCACTAAGCCCCTTAACCCTATTTGCTGAAGGGATGCTGAATCATGGCTGCCCCTGCAAACTTGGAAATGTGTAAAAAGAATTTTAATGTGCTATAATGAGTTTTTATAACATAAATTATAGCTGAACCAACAGTGGCTTTATGTAGTAACTACTCAGCCTCGGCCCCTTTTATTTAAAGTTGTGCGTGTATTCAAAACAAGAAAAAATTACAGTCAACTTTAAAAAAGTGAGTTTCAAAACTTAAAGGATTTAAGGAAACAAATTTCCTCAAGCACTTTGAGTAACGTCTACTTGATAGAGTTTACATTGTTGTGGATGCGCCACATAAACTGTCAGAATGAAAGCTGTTCCTTAAGGCTTTGTTTACACTTATTAACTTCAAGAGGAAGAGAGAGAATGGATGCTTAGAACTTATAACAATATTCAATCAGCTCTATAAATATTTATACAGTGACAATTTCCATGGTTTTAAATGACTTTTGAGCCTGTGAAAATGGAGGAACTTTGGAAAAAAATGTCTAATATTCCTGAACGATGGACGCAATCATTTCCTAAAATCTCTTGAATTAAAGTTAAAAGTCTACACTTCAATCACATCTTGTTTGTGTCATCTCAAATCTATTGTGATGGTGTACACAGGCAAAAATACAAAAAACAAGATTAAGATCACTACAGAATAAAAACAACTGTGAATACAAATATGGTGTATTCACATATTTGTATTCAATATGTGAGTCAAAAATGATCCACACTTTAGCTGTAGAATTTATTTCAATGAACTTTTAGAAAAGATAAATACTGTACCTAATTCTTTGACATAATCTCCTTGCCTTTCAATACACTTTGTCCATCTGTTAACAAGCTTTCATATTCCTTCATTAAAAAATGTCTTAGGCTAAGCTGCGTCACGAATGCACCGCTGTCTTCACTTCTTCATCAGGAGTGAGTCGTCGTCCCCGTAGCACTTGTTTCAGTACAAACAGGAGCAAGAGCCAGACTATAGGGAGGACGCGTTAACCCCTCAGAATGAAGTTTTTGCTGAGTGTCGACATCGTGGGTAGAAGTGTGTGGATGTGCATCACCACACAAGATCACATCCAACGTGGATAGCAGTCCTGTGCGTTTAATCCGGTATTTAGGCTTCAGCTCTTAAATAAGCATTCACTGTAACGAGTACTCTTGATTGTTTTAACCGTTTTCCTGATAATATTTCAGTACTGACTCTTGACAATCCCAGGAGACTGTAAGCATCAATTTTTAATATAGTTCAATCAAATCAAGTTTTAATATAACCGGAGTGCGGATTATTTTTGACTCACCCTCATAGGAATAATAGACAATATTAAAAAGTATATGACTCCCTTATTGCTTTGTCCAGGATATTTATGTAATATAGCAGCATTATCTGTCATCAAGGTAGTATCACTGTCGCTGTCCAAATATTTATGGACCCGCCAGTAAGTCATAACGGGAGCTAATTTGTTTTGAGGACGTTCAACAATATAAATCATAAATAGTTCAGACGTGCAGTACAATGTACACTGACAGCATATAGATATTCATGGAATTGTTTCACAGGTTTGTCAAACCCCAGATGTGCCGGTGTTAATGTATTTAGCGTGCACCAACGCACCTGATTACAATAATTTATGTGCTAAATTGAATTAGTGATTGAGAGGTAATCTGCATGGCAGCTTTCAGGACACAACGCTGATTTCTCAGTCTGCTACATTTGCTTTACAAATACATAATTAGCTAGAAAATACAAAAAAGAGTGTAAGTGCCATGACATGGTTATCATCATCTTTCGAATGTTATTTCTTTCCTTTCTTTCATGAAGGTCAGTGGGCTGCGGCAGCAGGGTTTATCATGCTTTATAAATACGCTAGCCTTGAACTTACTTCTTAGACTTCAGTTTCTAAGAGCCAACACATAATATCAGCGAGTTAGCAATATCAAAAAATGTCCCTGACGCTATCAGGAAACACTGCTTCCTTTGGAAAATTGTGACTTGATAAGAAATGTATGAATGCAATGAATGAAGAATACAGTGCTGTGAAAAAGTGTTTGCATATGCGTCATACTTACTGTAAATGATTCAGATCATCAAATGAATTTTAATATTATACAAAGATAACCTGAGCAGTGGCGGCACGGTGGCTTAGTGATCAGCACTGACGCCTCGCACCTCCTGGTTCCGGGTTCGATTCCCGCCTCGGGTCTGTGTGCATGGAGTTGCATGTTTTTGTCGGTTTCTTCCGGGTACTCGGTTTCCTCTAAATAGCCCATGTGTGAGTGTGTGTATGTGTGTGTGCCCTGCGATGAATTGGCACCATGTCCAGGGTTTACCCTACCTTGTGCCCCAAGTCTCCTGGGATAGGCTTCAGGCCCCACGCAACCGTGTATACACGATAAAGCGGTATAGACGATGAGTGAACCCGAGCTGCCCAAACCGGCCTGACTGTATTGTCCAAAAAGTCACTTCCCCTAAACCTCATAACTGGTTGTACCACCCTTGGCGGCACCAACTGCAATAAAGCATTTGTGATAATTGGCAATGCGCTTGCTGTGGAGGAATTTTGGGCCAGTTTTCTTTGCAGAATTGTTTTCGTTCAGCCGCATCGGAGGCTTTTCGAGCATGAACGGCCGGTTTAAGGTCATCTCAATTGGATTTAATTCTGGATTTTGCCTAGGCCACTCCAAAACCTTAATTATGTTTTATTCGAGCCATTCAGAGGTGGACTTGCTGGTGTGTTTCGGATCTTGCTGCATAACCCAAGTAGGGCCAGGCAGGTTTGAATAGATTTTTTTGCCCTTATAAAATGAAATCATCATTTCACAATTGCATTTTGTTTTTAATGATTTTAATACACTGATAAATGAGCCAGAAAAAAACATATTAGGATTGTAAAACATGTTCTAAAGGGAAATTGTGCGTCTGTAATTTTTATGCACACAATCATGGATTCAGTATGAAGAGCGATTAATGTTAGAAAGATATAATAGTGTTTGCTACATTTTTGTTGAGAATTGGCTGGAAAGACTAGACTGACAGAAGGCCTGTCTGAATAATGCCATCATGATTTATACAGTCAGGTTCATCCAACAGCAGTTGCTGAAAGTTTTCTCGTGATTCGTTCGGAGAATTTCTCACGATGCTCGTACTGTACGCAAATTTATGCAGAGAGCATGCGTGTCAAATCCGAGTACCGTAATGCGCGTATAGCTGTCAATAGTTACCGATGTGTTCTCGTGTCTACATAAAAATTCTGTTGACTTGCATGAAGGTCATTTCGGTATTGTTCAGCCACTTTTGTTTTAATTCTCGTGTAAATAGTCATTCAGATTGCTCTGGGTCATACTTAATTAAAGATTAAGCTGTATTCAGTTCATCTGGCAGGCTAAAGTGGAGCAGTACTTTGCAGATAAGTGGAGGAATCGAGCAGAGAAAATGTGCTTGCTAATGTCTGGAACGTTGGTGTGAAAAAACTCAGGAATTGTGCTGCAGCCGAGGAATGTCCTAAACATGAGCTTCCTTCTCTGCTAAAGCGACTTAAAGACACCATCGTCTTTTTTTTTTCTCTTTATTTCTTTTTTTCTTTTCTTTCTTTTTTACTACACAGCTATGTTACAATTGCCTGCTGGTTGTGGTGTCGTAACTTCCTTCCATTTTTGATGTATGGTTTCATTTTGATTGCTTTTCTGTTGTTTCTGCACACTTGACATTATCTTCTTCTTACCATCATGCTGCTGTGACACCTTCAATTCCCAGTGATTGAGTAGAACATGCTCTGCTTTCAAAGATCCATCAAATTTTTTTTTAATCATTATTATTAGTAAGCTGCGTTTATAGCTTCACCCAAGAGAAAAAAAATACCATAGTAAAAACTATAGTAGGTGTGTTTGGTGTGTAGTAAAGTGCTTTAGTACGTTTTCCTGTGGGTAATAGCTGAAAATATTTCGTAGTCAGTGGTTTGATTATGTCAAACTGCATTCCTTTTTTTTTGTTTTTTTTTTGCAGTAATTATGTTATGGTTAAGATGAAAAGACAAAGCTGTTAACAACATTTAACAGTATTCATTTGTTTAATTATATTCTATTGGCCCAATTACATTTCATATCAAGCTGACTGGTGAAATACTTGCAGGTTTAGTGCAGGAGGGGATAAAGAAATGTGGACCTTTTTTATGAGATAAAATGTAATTGTCCCCCATTAGTGGTATCTGTATTTAATCACTTACAGTGAAACTGTCATAAAGTTATTTTATGCCGAGATCATTAATATAACGGGATTAGTTGATAGTAAATCTTATCCTGATGGATTCGCAGCATCAGCGCTCCTTCTACTGTTATTGTAGTATAGTTTCTAACTCCTCCATTGCTTTAAACCATGTATTTTACACACATTTACACTCATATTCACATGCAAAGATTAATGTACTTTTAACTCGATATAAATTATTATGCAGTTTATTATTATTATGTCCTGAGAGCCATTAGAGAATCGATTTAACTCATTTACATCTTCTGTTTAAACATAAAATTACATGATCACCTCACAGGGAGTTTTTAGATTTACATGCGCTCTATTGTATTAAATATATCATGGGTAAAGATTCAAGCCTGGTGTGTGCGTGTGTGTGTGTGTGCGTGTGTGTGTACAGTTTGGAATCTACATTCCGATCAGTTAATACATGCATCATTTTGGGGAAGTGATATAATTCAGGCTTATTAAGTAAGCTTGCTTTACTTTTTGGTGATAGAAATGCTATAACATTATTATGTACACCGTCCATACTCCGTTCAACAATTGTACAATTTGATGTTTTATGCCTCATGATTTGCAGATTAGTCTAATTGCCATTCCCAAATTGCTCATAGTGTGTGAATGAGCATGAGTATGTGTGTGTGTGTGTGTGTGTGTGCCCTGTGATGGATTGACACCCTGTCCACCCCGCTCTGTCAACTTGGGATAGCCTCTAGGCCCCCGCGTCCCTGTATACTGTATATGATAAAGCAGTATAGACGATGAACCGATGATGCTTCATGTCCAAATAAAACTGACAATGTGCATGTTGATGCGGTCGTTTATCACACCTGTCATGTGTATCTGTCGCCCCCTACTGTCTCAACTCATCAATTACAGTCCTGTTCCAAGCCTGTTGGCAGACTTGGTAGGAAGACAAATCTTGTGCAGATGTTGTTCCATCTGTTAAATTGAAAGAAAAAAATAAATAAAAGTAGCACAGCCTCTGTTCAAGCAAACAAATACATTTGCAAGTTAGCATTCAGATATTGAAGATATGATATGTTATAGTTATTCCTACTGTACAATCTTTTGTACCTTTACTCTTAAACTGCTTTAAGTTACATCACCCAGGTAAAAGATTGCTCGAGTTAAAAAAAAATTTTTTTCTCCCTGTACAGATGCAGGAGCTGTTCTATGAAAACTATGAACACAAGAAAGGTTTCATCGAGGAACTGCATAGCAGCAAGATCCACAACGCCATCACCCTGCACCCCAACAAGCGTCCAGCTTACCAGTACCGGCTGCACAACTACATGCTCAGCCGGCAGATCTCCCAGCTGCGCTACCACACCATCCAGCTGCATCGTGAGACCATGAGCATGAGCCACCTCAGCAACACAGAGGTGCAGTGGGAGGACCAGCAGCTAGGTGCGCCCCCTTCCTACGCCCGCTACCAACCGACCCAACGAGCGGACGTCATCGAGTGGGATTTCCTCAACGGGAGGTACCTGTACTCTACGAGCGAGAAGAACATGCCTCGACAGGGTCTCGGGAGCGTACTACGCTCTGCCTTAGAGGACACGGTGCTGCAGGTGATGGAAATGATCAACGAGAACTCCAAAGTCCGAGGGCGTGTCATCGACTTCAAAAAGATCCAGTACGGTTATAAGAGGGTGAATCCTTTACACGGTGCTGAGTACATCCTAGACCTCATGCTGCTCTATAAGAGGCACAAAGGACGCAAAGTGACAGTGCCTGTCCGGAGACATGTCTACCTGCAGCAGTCCTTCAGTAGGCCTTATTTTAATGAACCCGAGCAGCTAGATGTAGCTGAACTAGTGGATGCGATCAATAGTGACTTTCAGTCGTTTTCACTCCTTTCGAATTCACTCAAAATCTTTTACCCTTTTCAGTTTTCAGAGTCTAACAGGGAGATGAGAGAGCAAGGTCAAAAGAAGCTGCACGTGCTCGTCCCGCTTACTGGTCGCTACGATACGTTTGTGCGCTTCATGGACAACTTTGAGAAGGTCTGCCTTATTTCTAACCAGAATATAAAACTGGTAATCGTCTTGGTGGATAATGATAGCAACCAGGACAAAGAGAAGCATTTGGACTTGATTAAGGAGTACCATAATAAATATCCCAAAGCAGATCTGTCTGTGATACCAATGACAGGAGAGTTTTCTAGGGGTCTCGCGTTAGAAATGGGCGCCTCTGGCCTTAACAATAGCTCCCTGCTATTTTTCTGCGATGTGGATCTGGTCTTCAATAGTGATGCACTCCAGCGCTGTAGAGATAACACCATTGAAGGGAGACAGGCCTATTTTCCTGTCGTCTTCAGCCAGTACAATCCCAAAATGGTCTTCGCCGGCAGCCATACAGAAGACAGCAACTTTGTTTTCACCAAAAAAACTGGCTTCTGGCGAGATTACGGCTTCGGCATCGCCTGCATATACAAAAGCGACCTGCTGAAAGCTGGCGGTTTCGACACTTCAATACAAGGCTGGGGGCTGGAGGATGTCGACTTGTTCACCAAGATCATCAACTCCGATTTAAAAGTGTTCCGCTCACAAGAACCCGGCATAGTGCATGTTTATCATCCCGTCCATTGCGATACTAATCTAGAGCCCAAGCAATACAAAATGTGTCTGGGGTCCAAGGCGAGTATGTACGCGTCTGCGATGCAGTTAGCCGAACTGTGGCTTGAGAAACATTTAGGCGTAGGATACAGGAACAGAACATCCTCCTGACATTCCGGCTGTCTTGCCAGTGTCCCTGGAGATTACCTCAGTCCCTCAGTATCTGAACACAGAAGACTGATTGTGCGAGTCTGTACGTCTAACGTTTGAGCAAACGTGTGAAGTTAAAGGTACCCTAGCGACGTTCGCGCACAACGTATTTATTTCACAGCGTCTTCCAAAGGTCATGTAGAGAAATGTTAAAGCCATTTGTTTCGTGCTCTCTGTTGAAACCATCAAATCTGCTGATTTACTCAGGAGCATATTTCTCATCACATGACCACCGTCTGTGAATGTCCAGTATTATCCTTGCCGTTAAAGCCGTATGAGAAGTGCTCTTGTTTCCAAGTTAAAGTGGACACAAACACCACCATGAATTAATAAATTATTAATAAATTAATATATTTCCATGGGGGGGCAATATTAATGAAAGTACCATGAATGTGCTTTAAAAGAGACAGAAGAAAGATTTTCTTTATACTAATAAAATATTTTTTATTTCTGCAGTATTTTTTAAAGTTTCTGTAGCTTTTATTTTCTAGTTGCAGTAGGATTGTTATTTTAAGGTACTGGTTGCCTTTCGACATTTGCTGTATTCAGTCTTTTTCTTTTGTTGTTTTTCTGAAGCTTTGCTGTGGTGAACAGATTGCATCTTTTATAATTTTTGCTTTGTGATAAAACTTCATTTTATGGCAACTAAAATAAGCTTTCAGTTGATTATTTATAATAAATGTTGAAATGCATAAACCTGTGCTGTGCTCCTGGTCATCTGTGGTAGTTCGCTAGCTGTAGGTAGTATTACTGTATACACACATATATATATCTCTTCCATACTGCTTATCCTGTACAGGGTCGCGGAATGCTAATCATCCTAATCTGCATGTTTTGGCCTGTGGGAGGAAACCGGAATACCTAGAGGAAACCCACCAAGCACATAGAGGACATGCAAACTCCACCAAGGCAGCAATCAAACCCTTGACCCTGCAGGTGCGAGGCCACTATGCCCCTGTGCTGCCGCTCCACAGTTAATTGCATTAAAAAATATATATAAAAAAAAAGAAAAAAAAAAAAAATATATATATATATATATATATATATATATAATTAAATAAATAATGGGCCTGTGTAATAATGTAATAAAACAAGCTGGAATTTATTACATTCCAATTTAAAGTATATGTTTACAGTTTTTTTTTTTTTATCATTTTGAGTTGAAAAATACATTTTGGTAAACGGAATCTTAATGAGATTATTTGTGCCATTAGCCATACTGTTAGCCTAGATAAATACATTTTAATACAGCATAGTACAGTATATCTATATAGTTACTGTATATATTACAACATGTGTGAAAATAATCTCAATGTGATTTTCTGATCAAACTGTACAGCCCTACAGTAGATAGCTGTAAATATCACCATATAAATCCGCCAGTGCAGTGTCCTCACAAGTGTGTTAAAGAACAGATGGACCTTGATAAAAAATGATAATATCCATAGACTGAAGTTTCTCAGCATACACTGCTGTCTGGTCTCTCGTCATGCGTTCAGTAAAATCTGTGGGGGTAAATTTATCCAGTGATTCATCATGTTTTGGCTCAGCAGTATTATTTGTAGCAGGCATGACTGCCAGACAAAATGGGGAAATGTTTTGATTGTAGATCATGTGACCACAAGAGCTCTATAGTTTTATGTGTTTTGGCATGTGCTGTGTTCAGTATGTCTTACAGTAGCCATTAATATGCTCTGCATCCAATAATAAAAGCTGCCTATAAGTGTTTACCAGTCGGTGTAGTGTAACTCAATGTGAGAGATTGTTTTTCTGCATTTTAGAAACTGGAGCTGGGCGATTCACATAGTAATACATTTTAAAGGACGCTTGCTAGTTGTATACTTAATGTATAAATGCACTTTCATTTTCATTTTCACCGCTGCCACAAAGTTGGAAGAACACAAGTGTATAGAAGGTAATTGTATGCTCTAGGATTACGGTTTCCCTCCACTGGAACTAAGAGGCTCAAACCTGTTCTAGCATGTACGCCTGCACACAAAGTGAACTCTATGAACACATGGTTTCCTAATGTTATAGTGCAACAACTGGTGTGTGCTGCACAGATCCCTGACCTCAACCCAACTGAACACATTCGGGATGAACTGGAACCCAACTGTTGCTGAATGAGCACAAACCAAACCCCCACCCCACCACCACCAGTTAATGCTTCCACCAGAATATACTGTAAAACACTATCGCATAGCTGCACATTCAACTGCTGTTTTTAAAGCTGATGTGGTTCTGAACTGAACTTTTTTAGGCTATAAGTAATATCACAAGAGTGGTAAATTCAAACTAAAAAGGTTATGTAAGGATGTTTAAAACGGTCTTGTACCTTAAAATCTAGGAACAAAATGACAGCTGCAAAGCACTGCAAAGTATTTTTCCTGTCTGCATTTTCTCACTCAATCCTGTATTCAATGTCTGTATTCCTGGAAGTGTAGTCTTTTCCAGGAATCTGAATAATACAATAAAATAACTTGCATAGTACAAGCTGAAAAGGCAGCTACCTACTGGTCCAAAATGTAATGTTATGAACTGTAATGCCTGTTATGACGCCAGCAGTTGATAGTCTAACACTGCAAGGCTTTTGATACCTACTGTACACATTAGGCATGGCTTCACATGTAGTATAAGTGACACTATCCAGCGCTAATGCAATGGCATGGGAATGTTCTATCTACTCTAAAGATATCTATGACTGCGTTCCACATGTGACTTCTAACTAGTATTGCTACAGTGGTCCCTTTGTCTTCCCCATTGCTCACTTCATTCAGAACAAAAGACAGATGGATTTTGTTTCAAATAAAGAGCACTGAGGTGGCATGGTGGTGTAGTGGTTAGGATTGTCGACTCGTGCCTCCAGGGTCAGGATTCGATTCCGGGGTCTGTACTGTATGTGTGGGGTTCTCCCCGTACTTGGTGAGTTTCCTCAAAGTACTCAGGCTTCCTTTCACAGTCCAACGACATGCAGATTAGGTTATTTGGCGTTCCCAAATCGCCCATAGTGAGTGTGTGTGTGTGCGTGTGTACCCTGCCTTGTGCTCAAAGTACAGGATAAGCCTTATAGAAGTGAGATCATTATATTAGTTCTGTTGGTTCTGTAGTTGTTTTTTTTTATATATAAGATTTCTGTGTTCATTTTTTAAGAGTATTTTTAATCGTTTGTTGGTTTAGTAGGTTGTGTTTTGGGTGTGGAGAAACATTTGACTTTCATTTTTGATCCTCCCCTTGCACTCACAATTCATCAAAACACAATTAGTTTTCCACCAGTCCCATATTCTGCAATGGAAAGTGCTTAGGAATGCCAGTTTTAATGAGTAAATCGAAATATGAATTTCTGCAATATTTAAAATAATAATTTTGAAAATGACAAATTGGTGTTTGCAAATTCTTCATAGTGTGTGAGTGAGTGTGTGTGCGCTGTGGTGGATTGGCACCCCATTCTACTCTTATACAGTACCTATATATATATATCATTTTAATATGGTCCTTAGCACAATGATCCTAGTGGCATTCTCATAGCCCTTTTATTTTCAAATCTATTTCATTATCATTCATCCCAATGGAATATAAAAAAAAAAAAATTGTTGGTTATCAATTAAATTTTATAATTTTATCATATTGATTGTTATACTATTTTGTACCAGTATGACATTTAATTTTTTAGTTTACAGTGCACTATAATGCTTGCTTTTTTATTTAATATTAAACAAAGGTAAAATATGTACTAATATACATACACAGAACATTGCATTTACTTTTCTTGTTGGTTGGCTACATGTGGCGATAATTGGTAAAACATTCATTGTGCCATAAAGACCATTTGGATTTTATGGTTTTAGAAACATGTATTTAAAACAAATTTACCGCATTAATTTTTTAACTAACATCAAGAAAGAGGCAAACAAAGGTTGGTGATGGAGTGAAAGGTAAGTATGATGAATCTCTCTGGTATAAGAGTAGAAGAAAACTGTTGCTTTAGATGTACTGTACAGTAACTAGAGGTTCTCCTGTGCCTCCATCCTCATGTAAATTCTGACGCTTGCATGCTACCATTACCCACAAGTGGAAAGCGCGGTCAACTTTCTGCCGATACGATATTATATATTGTTACATTCGGTGAGGAATTTCTGTGACACGCACACAGTATGTTGATATCCATAGATGCCTCCTGTTTCATCCTATTATGACATAAAATCTGATGCGCCTGCAAACACAAACACGACCAGGTCGTCTAGCTGTCACAATCTCACTCACAGTAGCTACAGATACAAAATCTCGCCAATGGCACCTGGAAGTGAGTGGGTATATTAGGCAGAAAGTTGATTTTGTCCCTAAAGTTGAGATGTGGGATGCAGAAAAAAATGGGCAAGCATATGCATTTGAGTGACTTTGGCAAGAGCCAAATTGTGATGACTAGAAGATTGGGTCAGAGCAATTCCAAAACTGTAGGTCTTGTGGGATGTTCCTGGTCTGCAGTGGTGAGAACAGACACAAAGTGATGCAAGCAATTTAAACCGGTGAACCAGCAAAAAGGTCATGGGCGGCCAAGGTCACTGATGTACATGGAGAGTGAAGGCTGTACTCTGATTCAGTATAAGGGCTAAAAAGGTTAATACTGTGTGCTGGTTTCCACAGAAAGGTGTCGGCACACAAAAGTCATTACTGTTTTGATGACAAAAGGGGGGACCTACTCAATATTAAGCAGGTGTTCATAATGTTATGGTTGATCGGTGATATATATTATGATAAAGTCATCAATGCTGCATTCCTTTTTAACTCTAAGAGAAAATACATAGGCATGACAGGAAAGAGAAAAACAGTTATTAATAAAGCTATTAGATAAACCTGTTTGTATAGAGACATTGAGATTATTAAGAGCAAAATAAACATTAACCTTTTGTTGCATTGTGATTAAAATAATTATTCCGCCTAACCCCATAGTGTGTTAATACAAATACAGTTTTGTCAATCTTAAACAAAAAAACAAGACAAGCAGGACTGTGAGATTGCTCTTTTGATCCCAGAGCTTTTTATTGATCTACAAGCCATCTCCACCGGATGTTGCGTCATACGCTCGCTGCACCTGCGATTCCCCTCTAGCGGAAACTGTTTGGAGATCAGCTACAGACGGAGCGGTTGCATCAACCACACAGAGCGAGGTTCCGGTCGGTAGAGGTCTGCTACACTCAGCGCTATGGCGGACGAGGTGGCCAAGGCGCAAACTGCAAAATCCGGAGGTGACACGATATTCGGCAAAATCATTCGTAAGGAGATTCCTGCTAAAATAATACACGAAGATGACCAGGTGTGTGTTTATTTGGATTAGCTGTTGCTAGCTCGTGTTAGTTAGCGTGCTGCTGTTCGAGCAGAGCGCGTGCACGGTAGCGGTTTGGGGTCGACAGTAAGCTGCATGAACACATTAAAAAAAAAAGATTTAAAGATAGGCTCGTGGTGCGGTAGGCTTGCAACAGATTTCTCCCGAGCTGCACGTTAGCCAGGTTGTGCTGCGCAAGTCATATTTAGTTTTAGTGAATCTGATCCTGATCCTGAAACTGTTAGCTGCAATAACACCGAGTGACACACACTCCATAACCCAATAATGCATTAATCATGTACACACATGTCCAGCTTCCTGTTTTACTTTACACTTGATGATACTTGCATTATCATTGTCAAAATATATAAAGATTAAATATTTCAAATTAAATAGATTGTGCATAGTAAAACATTGATACTGCAGCATAAACAGCATAAGAATAGCGCTTGAATCATACGAGCCTGTGTAATGTGTATTATTACGTCATAAATTCTTGTGTAATGCTGAACACATTTTTCTAAAATATTCAAACTAATAAATTTATTATTATTTTTTTTTTTTAATTATTATTGGCAATTTAGTAGTTATTTTATAAAATATCCTTTAAAAAGTGCATTGGTGGATCAGTGGTAGGTTTTTTTGCCTGGGTGGCCCGGGTTCAATTCCCAGGCACTGCAGTGCCTGTCCGAACCCCAGATAAAATAGGAGGGCTGCGTCAGAAAGGGCGTCTGGGTGAAAACCTGTGCCAAGTTGTGTGCAGATCGGATGGTCAGCTGTGGCGACCCCTCGACAGGAACAGCCGAAAGACTTTTTTAATTAATATACCATTTTTATAAAATATCCTTTTTAAAAATGTGTTCAGTTGCATTATGGCCAAAAAAACATCCAAAACTAACCAAAAATGTTTTTCTTCCTCAAAACATTAAAAATCTTACATTTTTAAATTCTTAAAAATGGTTTAAATAATGAGATATTAAAAATTTTTTTACAATATTGCTCTTTGGTCATTTACATAATTTTTTATATACTTAATATTTTTAATATACATAACAATAAAAAGCAGTCTTGACTGTGCTGAGTGTAGACAACACATATAGAAGGGAGCACCTTTATTATTATTATTATTATTATTATTATTATTATTATAGCTAATACTAATTTGGTAACATGCCGAAAACTGACCATTTCTCTGAACTTTTACATTTTAAATAAAAAGTCAAAAAACTTAGTAACTCACCCTTTATGTATCTTCAGATATATATATATATATATATATATATATATATATAATGATTATATAAACTATGTTTTACATACAGCAGTCTTTAATATGCATGACATTAATTAATTCATTAATGTCATTCATATTAAAGATTGCTGTATGTAAAAAATGCTTTAGTTACTTAGTAAATAATTTAGTAGTTAAAGTCATAAGTTAAACAAAATTAAACCAGAATGACCCAGGTTTTCTTCTATCCACTATATGGTCAAAATGATGTAGACACCTGACGATCACACTCTCAGGTACCCACTCCAGAGCCATGAGCATTAGCATGGAGCTGTTTGCTGTGTTTCCGTGATGTTTGGTGACGAGGTCAGGGATAGAGTTAACTATCCAGATTATCCCAAAGGTGTTTTAATAAGCTTCGTAACAAGAAGTTCAGCTTTTCTCAGCGCGGATGGTTGGTTCAGAACGGAACTGCCTGAAACAAACCTGGCTGTAAGAGTTTGGAAAGTAAAGTCAAGACCTTTGTATTACTTTTTTGTTAGAAGATTACACAATTTGACCTGATACACTTTGGTTGCAGCCCTGCCATAAAAGTTTATATTTAACTCCAGACATGTTTCCAGTTGTGTACCTTGTAGTATTTTACATTAAAAATAGGTTGTTAAAAATATTTGAAGCAGTATTTAATTTCCAAACCTACAGTAAACTCTTTAACTGTAAAAATCAGTTCCACTCACCACTTTATTTCACCTTCCACCATTAGCATGTTTTGTTTATATCACCATGGCTACTAACATATTCTAGCCATCTCGCGAGCTTCATGCCATCATCTTTTGTCCTCTTTTTCATTGTTTTTTTGGACAAACGTCATAGCAACGGTCACGCTCACAGACAAATCGAGACTGCCAGAACTTCGGCTGTTTTCAGTCAAAGTGGCATAAATCAGCCGTCAGCGAACACATCATACCAAAATACTCATTTACAGTATGTAACCGAGCTAATTTACATACTGGGGGGAGGGGGGGGGGGCGGACGGACGGACATGTAAAGCAGTAAAGATGCTTTGCATTAAGGCACACAAAAGATCTGAGACAGTCAAATCCTAGGCCTTCCTGACACTCGGTTTCCTGTGAAATCTGTATAAAGTCCAATCTAATCAGCTGAACAGTGTGATTCAGAAAACTTAAAAATAGCGCTTGGTGAAATGCTGGTATAATGTTTTGTAAGTAAAAGTGTAGTGCATTCATTAAACTATTCTGTTCTCTCTGTTTTAAGTGCATAGCCTTCCATGATGTGGCTCCCCAGGCTCCTACACACTTTTTGGTAGTTCCCAGGAAACCCATTTCTCAGATCTCAAAAGCTGAGGACAGTGATGCAGCAGTAAGTAGAACATGGTTGCATGTGTGTAATGTATGCATGTTCATAGTCATCTTTTGAAACAGTTCACCAACAAAGAAAGAATCCAGGCTTCTAACTTTTCTCGGACTACATATTTGCAGGCCTGATTATTACAGGACATGGTGACACTTCTGACTTGTGGGCGTTCCATGACATTTAACAAATGCCTTTGAGCAGTGCTGCGACTTGTGGATTAGTTTGTCTGTTCTGCCATCTGGCTTTTTCCCAACAAAATAAAACTGCAAGTCGTCTTATTAATCCAGTTTAATTGCTACACAGCTGCAGCAACTCAAATATCTATTCAGGCTTCATTTTTCAGTCTAGCACTCTTAGACCTGTGTCTGAATCACATCTGCACCCTGTCGATGGGATGAAATTACAACCCAAACAAAGATTTTGCTTTTCGGCACCTCCGTGAGATCACTGATACTTACATTGTGCATGCTTAGAAAAGCAATTAACAGCGGAAAAAAATTATAAAAAGAAAATAAAGTTATTTTTCAGATGTTATAGTTAAGTTTCGCTTTCATAATAATTCTGTACGTTTGCCAAAGCTACTTTCATCATAATGTACACTGATCAACCATAACCTCCAAAAGATGAACTGAACAACATTGATCACCAATTATACACCAGCAAATTGGTGACAGGATCATAGCCACCAAGGCTCAAGTCTTGTCCGGTCCCACAGAAAATGCAATGCATCACAAAATGCTAAAAACAAATAATGCTGGCCATGATGGAACCATTGTGGAGCAATGTTTGATGGTTGTAATGTTATAGCTGATCGTCGTAAATGTGTTGCATTAAAATACTTTAATTACAATGAACATTAAATAAGAACTAATTTTACTAGTTTGTTGATTTAGACAGTATTTATATACACTATATAATTAAAAGGAACTTTGGTCACTATAAGTAGAATTCTGTTAAATAATTTATTTTATGCATGCATTTTTTTCCCAAGACAGGTTGATAGAGCACCAAGTCATGTACTTAAGTTATGTGATGACCTAATCTTGATAAGTTTCTCTCTCTCTCTCTCTCTCTCTCTCTCTCTCTCTCTCTCTCTCTCTCTCTCTCTCTCTTTCTTTCTCTCACTCTCGCTCTCTTTCCATTCCATCTCACTCGCTTTCTCTAGCTTCTAGGACATTTGATAATTGTTGGCAAGAAGTGTGCTGAGCAGCTTGGATTGCCCAATGGTTACCGGATGGTGGTGAATGAAGGCCCTGACGGGGGTCAGACTGTCTACCACGTCCACCTTCATGTTCTTGGTGGCCGTCAGCTGGGCTGGCCTCCCGGCTAAGCGACTCCACAAATTCTACAGCAGAGTCAATAATGTCAGCATTATCCAGAGAGTTGTGCTGATGGTCAATATCATCATCTTAAGTTCTCTAATGCTATTTTATTCAGTGAAGATGTAATATGGAAAAACAATAAACTCACTCACCATCTAACACACCAGTGTCATATTGACTCTAACATTTCTACTTTTGTGTTCTTGGTGATTAACTTTGTCACATAACATTTTTCCCCTACCCTCTTGGGGGCGCTCTTGCATTATTATAAGAAACCAGGCGTGCCCATCAGTACAGTATGTAAAGCTTAAAGTGTAAGACTATATTTGACAAGACCATTTGAGCTAACCACTTTTTGAAACTAAAGTGCTTTGAACAAAACTTAAACTAAACCTCCTGTACAGAGGAATGATTTTTGTACTGCTGTGGAATCCAGAACCTTTCTCTTACATTTTATTATGTTTGATACACATATGCTGAGAAATCCAAATATACATTTCTCTCCAATAATAATACATTGAATAATAATACATTTCTCTCCAAACATCCATGTGTGGCGTGATTACACACTGTGCTGGCTTACTACAAATACAGGGAGGTCCAAAGGTCTGAATTTATAGGTGTTTTGCTTAATTTTAATGGTTTATTTTTCTTGTATTTCAGACCCTATATGGCTTTAATATTAACAATATAAGATTGACTAGAACCAGACCTAGCACCACTCATCTTTTTTTTCAGTATGATCAGAAGGACAGTAATCCATCATCTATTGCACTAATGGGTAATATTCTCTGCATGTAACCTGAGTTTTGAAAGTTAGAAAGTTCAGTGTTTTTGTACGCAAGTGATTTATATAAATTGAATCATTTTCAATTTGCAAAAAAAATTTCATCTTGCGCACCTTTCATACACACTTTCTCCTGGTCTGGATCCATGTGACTCCAGAGCATAATAGGTGCAAGTCTGTGATGCTTCTTGGATAGGGGTCAGGTATTATGTGTAATTAAATTGTAATAGTGAGTGAATTACAAGCAGAAGCAAAGTAATGGTTTCACTCATTCATCTTCTAACCATATTATACTGTAAAGGTCACATGGGGCCTGGAGCCAATTTCAGGAGACTTTGTGCACAAGGTGGGATACACGCTGGACAGGGTGCCAATCTATTGCAGGGCAGACACACACAAACACACTATGGGATATTTTTTTGGAAACCCCAATTAGCCTGATCAGCAAGTCTTTGGGAGGGAACCCACCAAGCACAAGAACACAGACCCAAGGCGGGAATCGAACCCTCGATCCTGGAGGTGCAAGGCCAAATTTATGGTGTTCTTCGATATAACATCAAATCTGATGACACACCTTCAATCAGACATTGACATACTATCCAGATTCAGAATTACAGCTTTATTACTACTGTACATCACTAAAGACTTCATCAAACTGGATTTCCCTCTAGCAAGAATAAGACATTTTCGAAAGGAAAAACTGAGTCATGTGAGATTTTAAGAGCTTGAATTTTCCAAAATGGGTCCCAAATATATGTGCCTTTGTTTCTTTTCTTTTTCTTTTGAAGCTGTCAAATCACACAACTACCAAACCCAAGCGCGGAATTCAGAACGGAGGCAGGGCTAGTTTATGAATATTAATCACGCGGGCCAGAACTCTGCCCAATAAGAGCTGCGTATGTGTGGTATGCTAATGAGTAATTGACAGCTGCAGAAGAATCCCATCCAGTCCAGGCGTCGCTCGCGCAGAGATGGAGAATGGAGTTGGAGTTTTGGGAAGAGGAGGATTATCACTGTGCAGACTCAGACTGCGGGTTTAGAGCAGGAGGTAAGAGGGGTAGAATGTTAACGCCGTTCTCGGGACAGTAGGAAAGTGGATGTAGTGTACAGCTTTGGAGTTTTTTTTGTTTTGTTTTGTTTGTTTGTTTGTTTCGTCCAAGTTGTCCCAGGGTGTTTAGTTAGAAACAAAAATCAAAATAAGACAATAGAATGGAATTGAGCGGTTTAAGGATGCACCGCGCCTTCTCATTCGCGATGGCGGCGGAAAGGAGCCGGTATAAGGAGAGACTGGAGGCGACTCTGGCGAGTTTGTGCGAGCTCGAGATGCTGAAACAGCGGCAGGAGAGTCTCGTGCTCAGCGCGCTCAGGCTCGGAGACCCAGGCCCGGGGGGCGCGCGCGCAGCGTGGCCGCTCATCCGACACTGCTTCCCTGGTTCGGCAAACCTGGAGCAGGAACAGCCGGGATCAGCAGAACAGCAGGTAACAGTCAGACTCTTCGTGCATAGGACGTGCATATGCATACCCGTTCACAGGCTCCTGCATGGATCAAAGTGGATACTGGTCTAATTTACCATCGTGGACCTGAATTAGTCCAATTTTAAACTTATTCACGTCTTCACGTCCAAAAAAATCACATCATTCAAAGAAGTTACTTTTTCATGCAGAAGAGCAAAAAGTGGTGAGTGTGCCCAAACATGACGTGCAATTTTCCTCTTCTGCATGAAAAAGTAACTTCTTTGCATAATGTGATTTTTTTTGGACGATCAATTATTGTAGGATTCTGGTTCCTCCTAGTAATAATTAAACTGAGGAAAGCTTTAAGGATCAAGCAATGAGAGGAATTATACTTTACCAAAAAAAAAAAAAAAGTGACATTTACTTAGGAAGTGTTTTACTAGATGAAGTTAAGTTTGATGTCACTGAGTCCAAATATATGTTTCATGTTCGGAACACTTATGTTAAATAACATAAATTCTAATCTTTGAATGACAGACGAAAAAACGAAAAAAAAAAAAAAAAAGATCTATGATTTATTTTCTTGATTCACTTATTAATAAATAAAATGCTAAATGCAATGATGATTGCATACTCACATGCGAGACAGTTATTCATGAGGGTGCTGTCAGCTCTCTAAATCTCGTAAAGTGTAATTTTTTTGGAAAGAGCTCAAACTGTGGGTGACCAACTGATGACTGTCAGCTTGTGCCACCAAACCACACACTAACACTTTACTCCTAGATCCTAACAATGCTGTCCACGAGCACATGATAACAGCATGCCCTGGGTGCAAAAACTGTATATAGCTCGACATTTAAGTGTAGCAGTTTTCGGATGTGGTGCAGTATCTTGTGACTTTTTGTAGGTAGCAATTATTTCCTAAGCTAAATATAGCAAATTTGCAGCAATTTATTTAATTGCTTTGAAGCGGAGAGCTGTTTATTTTAATGTAAAAGTGAAAGTTGGTTTAAAAATGATAAGACATCTGGGAAGTGTAATAGCACTGGATGCCTCGAACCGCAGGTCACTGCTGCATCTACTACAGATCTTCATGTCCCTTCTGTTTCTGTAGATTTGTTATCTCTTTCGCTGAGAATGAGTGTCTGCAGAGGCTTAATCTCATTGTTTGAGTATGTGACAGGCCCTGGTGGAAAGAAGTGGGGGGTCTGTGTACTAGCAAGGCACCATGTGTTTGTGTGTGCATGTGTGTCTGTGTGTGAGGTGGGGGCTAGGGGGGATATCAAGGCTAGTAAAGATATGCAGTAGGCCTGCTGTTCAACAAACACACTCAAATACACCAGGCCGGTTTATTCCTGGCATCGTGGTGCTGACAGCAATCTGACAGCACACGACAGCTGGGAAAGCACCGTTCATACTGTCCTCAATCTGGATGTGAGCATGAATGTATGCATGCATGCATGTGCGTGCATTGTGCCACATTTTACCTCATTGAGCAACTGTGGCAGCGTGTCATTCGCGATCTATCAGTATTCACTCGCACGTCCGGCTGCACAGGGGTGTCTGAGTGCAAGATGGAGATTATATGTGCACGTGCCATTGTGCTCTGATTGATGGGTCATGAAAAATGTATGAGATTCAAGATTTAAGTGGGCTCCTTGAGGTTTAGTCAACATGTGTCCTGTGTGCAGACCTTTAGCTTTCAGATGTGGGCTCTCGTGAGAGTGTGGCTGGCAATTGTTTCCTGAGCTAAATATCATTTACGGTCAGTGTTTCTCCTTGCTTTGGAGCACAGAGCTGCTTTTAGAGATTATTTTTAGTTTAAACCTTTTGTCTCTAACTTTTTTCCTGGCTTAACCCATTTAGTGTGCTCTGGAGAGTGGTGTATGGGGCCTAGGAGGAGAACTCTGTTGTAGCTATTGGCTTGCTGCTCTAATTACCACAATCAGCCTCCTTGCCAGTTTGCAAGGAGCAGAAAAGCAATTGAGCAAGCAAGTGAGATACAGGAACTGAAGCGTAATTGAACTGTGAGATGATAATATCAGTGTTCAATACAATCTTGCTCGTGTGTTATGTGTGGGCATCTTTCTCTCTGTCCTTTTCTGCATCCGGTTACGCCCTTCTATGCTGTTTCCCATGTTAATTCGAGTGATGACATAATTTTGGTTAAGCTAACAGGCTTTGGGTGATTTGGTCTGAGGCCAGGGGGATGGGTGTGTAGGTATGGGGGTGTAGAGCTGTAGGGTAAGGTTACAGCCATGGTGCAGACTCCAGCCAACACTCTTCCATGGATGAGTGGTCTAGATTAGTCAAATGGAGTCTGTCTTCGAGTGTGGAGGAGTGGAGCAGACTTTGAAATTGAGAGTGAGATCCATGCAGCTTTGCACGTGGCATTGGAATTTGTTCATTACATCATTTGCTAGGACATTTCAAACAATAATGCTGTTGATGAACTTGAATGAACTATTCGTGCCTCAGAAAATCGAAGCACTATGATTAAAAATGTTTTTTGTATGTGCTCATTTCTCTATGTACACACACTGTATTTCACACCAAGGAATCTTTTTATTCTTTCGCGTTGGCTAAACTGCAAATCAGTCAAACATCAACAGCCAACGGCACCATACATGGGCGTAGCTCTGTTAAGGAATGTACAAGCGGAGATAAAAAGCCCTTATTCTCATCACCGTATTCATTGTATTTCTGTGAAATGACATCATTGAGAGAGAATCATGGGTAGAGTAGAACCACAGAGCCTTTATGCTCAGAATTCCAGCTTAGTTATTTTCTGCAGCACTGACAGAGCAGCTGTGCCACCTCGCCATTGTGCATGATAAAGCATCATAAGGACCGCTTGTCACGAATTATGGGTTTTCATAGAAAATGTGGTTAAAGACGCTTTTTAGTCCATGGCTATCTGCACACACCGTACACATTACTTCATAGCAAGATTGATTTTTTTAACTTGGATCTGGATCAACACTATTCCAGATTTAGTAATCAAATACTGTAAATGATTGATGTGAAAAAACCTGCCTGTGCGAATAGGAGACATTTTTGGAGACATAGGAGACAAGTAGGTCCTGAGCGGAGCAGTATGGGAACAGCAGAGCAGTGTGGATTGGCTGAGCATATGATGGGTGGGTGGGGAACTCTGTAGAGAAACAAATGATCATTGAGGCAGTGGCCTCACAGGAGCCCCTTAACCACAGAGCCTAAGCCAACACTTGCATTAGCACATTTAGATGAGTGCACAGCGATGGCTCTTATTTCTGCTATGATGGCAGAGAGGGGGGGGGGGAAACAGTTCCTAAATGACATTTCATATTTAATACATGTGGGTAAGTGTTTTAGCAGATCAAGGGCAAAATCATCTGCATGCGATCGTTTTTACAGCCTTGCAGAGCATGGTATGCTAATGTAGGCAAACCTTTCTAGCTACAGTACGTTGAAGCTGCAGCTGTCTACATCAGTATATACTTATGCTAGTGTCTATATGTTAAGTATTGAGGTAGAAAAGAAAGATGTCTAGCAAAAAAAATTCTTAGTATGCTTACTGCATACTGATGCGGGACTAATAATAATAATAATAATAATAATAAAAATGTAACAAATAAGATTGAAGATAACATCTCACAACTTTTTTGTCCAAGTTCATTCAGTCAGCTATCCACGAAACATTTGCATTGTGCAGTGAAATTTCCCTCAGTTCCTCTGGGCCACATGCACTCTCTCACTCCTACGTGTCATTTTACACTTAAGCGTTGTTAATACAATGAATCAGGGTGTGTGGGTGAGGGTGTAGCTGTTAGCAGTGCCACATGCAAAAACAAAAGCAGTAGGTCTAGAAAATTAAATCAGACCTTTCTTTAATTTTCACACCATCCCTGAGATAAATTTTTTGTTCCCTCCCCTGTCTGACACATTATTATGTCATCTACAGCGAGATACATAGAAAAGAGCAATCAGGTGATAGAGGAACTTTGGAATTTTGGAAGATAAAGCTGTGGCACAATCTCTCATTCTTTCATCAATGGGACGTTGTGTTCCTTCCCTTCCCAGACATCTCGTAGTGTATGACTGAGTGCATTGATGGGTCGCTGATTCACCCTGTTTTTCTCACTCATCTGGGAATCTTACATCCTACACACTCAAGATGCAACACACATAGACACCAGAGATCTTCAAAGTAATGGAAAAAGTGGCCTCAGTCAGACTGTATACAGACTTGACTGAATATGCCTTGTGTTTATAGTCTGCTTAGTCCCTATGTTCCGCCTAGTTAAAAATCACCTTCATTCTTGATCTGTGTAGAATGTCTATCCGAGCTTTTCATTTTCAACCTCACACGATGAACTATGGTGAAGTATTGATTAAGACTTAAAAGGCAGGGATCTGTCAGTGATGTTTTTATTAGCTTGAAAGTCATTTTTTTGTCTCGTTATATTTATCGGTAACACTTTACCGGTGTAAAGTGTAGGTTACATAATGACAACAGACAGATGCCGACAAAATCATTAGAGTTATTCTAACAGGCATCAGCTGTCCTTTGACATGTTGTGAGTTTGTGTGATGACATGTGCAGAGCTGACTTACATCAGAACATCATGGCATCTGACCTTGGAGCTCAGTGTTCCGGTATGTGATGATGGACATGCCACCAAAGTGTCTCCTAAACTCAGCTCATGTTGAAACCATTTAACCCCAAAAGCCTACAGAAGATCAATTTGAATTTGATTGATTTTGAAGAGACAATGAAATTATGAAATTATTTGGCTGTGAAAACTCTCACATGGTAAAATCAGAGAGTCTATTTTATTAGACTCTTACTTATGGTTTGTTTTATTTTTGCTGTTTATGTGATTATTTTTTTTTACCATATACACTAGGTCAGTGTTGTCAGGGTGGCCAAGCATCTGCAAACCTTCTGATTTAAAGAAGGATGGTGGTATCCAAATAGGAGCATGGAGCTGAATCCCACTTTTGACATAAATTTCCCTCAGGGATCAGCAACTGCCGGGCCCTTTTTTTCCAGTCTTTAACCATCCAGTTTCGGAGAGCCTGTGCTGACTGTAGCCCCAGATTTCTCTTCTTGGCTAACAGGAGTAAGACCCTTATATGGTCTTCTGCTATTTTAGCCCATCTGTCATTAGCCAAGGTTTGATGTGTTGTTCATCCTGAGATGCTTTTCTGCTCATCATGGTTGCAAATAGTTTTTTCTTTTTCACAATTCTTTTTAGATTAACACATTCTGAAATACTCCAAACAACAAACCACAACAATGATACAATTGTAAAATACACTAAATTCTTAATTTCCCACATTGTTATGTTGAACATTACCTGAGGCCACTGATCTGTTTCTGTATGTTTTTAACTTAACCTTTGAAGTATTTTTACCAAAACATACAATAATGTCATGGTACCGTTGGCTATACTGTATTTTCTCTGTTCCTAAAATGAAGTGTGATATTAATATTGCATAAATTGTCATTAAAATGTATGACAATGCCTTGACACTGTGAGGACACTAAGATTGGTTTTGATGTTTGCTATCACATCAGCATCATCATTGCGTGACTGACATGCCAGTAATACATTACGCTATAGAGTTATTCAAAGGATATTATATTCTATTAATGGGCAGTTCTGTATGTCAGCCCAGTACAGTTGTCAGCAAAATACATGCATTTGATATTAAAATTTGCAAAAGCATTTGGATATTGCTATAGGACTTATATAAAAATTGTCATTTGTCATTAAGAGCATATGTAGGATTTAAATATTTTTTACTATAACCTTTTTGTTTTACACAGTTACATCTGACAAAACAGAGATTTTGTATGGAAAAAGTATAAATCCCTTATATTATGTAATACAAACTACCCAAAAGCAGCCTTTAGGAGATCATATAAGATTGTATGTGATTTAAAAAAAGTATGTTTCTTGTCCCACTTTACACAATACTAGATGTACCCATGACTTTGTTCGTACGAAATTTAATTATACACTCACAAATGTGTTTTAGAAATGTACAGCACCATCTGTTGAATTTTGAAATGGTTTAATGATTTTTTCAAGGTAGACTTTTCTACAAATCCTATATGTTACCTCTAGCTTGGCCAAATACATCTGTAAAAACCCCATTAAAATTCAGTCAGTAGTTTTTACGTGATGCATGCACAAACAATTAGACAGACAAAAATTCCAAAAACCATCCTGATGTGGTCTATTACTTTTTTCGCAAATATCTTCAATGTACATGACAACTTTACAGTTTTATTATATTTATAGATTATTAACATTCTCTTGGGCACATGCTGTTGTTTTGAACAATCTGTCAACTATTACTTTACTAAGAATGCTAAGCTTTTAAACCTCATCATCAGGTCCAGGCAACTTTATTATTCATTTCACTGCAATTACTAAATAATTCACAGCGGCTGCAGAATAATCAGCTTGAAGATGAATAACTGAATAATAATGCGGGACTTGAAGGCGTTCGCCTGCTGTTCTATTTTCCTCATGTGTGTTCGCTGAAACTTAACTTAGTTACTGTATCATATCAGCCTTGCATGTTAGCCTGCACTCTGGACACAAGATATTCAAAAGGATGCTGAATAATAAAGGTCAGCTGCAATCTTTTAAACACTTTTTAAACAGACAGTAAATACAGACATTTTCTTTTTTTAATGAGTTAACCACACATTAGTCTATCTTCATTCCCTCTCTTATGAGTCAGCCAGGCATTTGGAAGCTGCTACACTGTTCATGAAACTTTCATAAACACAAAGTTATGCCTTTAATATGTGTTTAGCACTAGCCCAAATTTTTAACTCTAGAGCAAGTCTGTGTAAGTGAATGTTCTAAAATTCATCATGTCATTATGGTGTGTTTGTGTGTTTTTAGGGTTTGATGGCAGTACTCCAACAGCAGGTAGGAGAACTGAGAGTGGATACAGAGACCAGCTCAGTGGAGCACCTCCCAAACACAGGAGATGGTGAACCAAGTTCAGGTGCACATGCATTTTTTTTTCAAATGAAATGAAATGAAAACAACTTTATAGAAATACATATGTGGACAAACAAACACTTAGATCATATGAGAAGACCTTGCTTCTGAATGTGAGCAAAAACTTAGCAGTAGCCTAAAGGACAGATAAAGCCAAGTAAGTATGTCTGTATATGACAGCAAGTTTACATCACAGCTCATCCATCTCAGCACTTAATAGCTCAGACGGAGCTTAAAGTCCTGACTCCTGACGGTTGTAACATGAAGTAGTCGAGATCACACCAGCCTTAATAGTATTTACACCAATCAGCCATAATGGCTCAGTGATAGATTTCTCGTCTGCCATGCGGAAGGCCTGGGTTCAATTTTCACCCAATGCCTAAAACCCATCCACTGGATGCAATACTGGTCCCTGATTCTGGTATCCAGTAAACAGACCAAGTAAACATTTACATTTGAGCATTTGGCAGATGCCCTTAATTAATTAATTAATTAATTTATTTATTTATTTTACATCTAAGCAATTGATGATTAAGGGTGTTTCTCAAGGGCCCAAAAGTGGCAGTTTGGTGTTGCTGAGGTTTGAACCTGGAACCTTCTGATAAGTAGTCCAATGTCTTAACCACTACATTGGACATTTACACCTGATGCCCCATACATCACTTCTCTTTCTCTCTTTCAGAATTATAATGAATCCTTTCATCCTGCAAAAAATGTTAAAGAATAGCTTGAGGAACATGACGGAATGTTCAGGGTGTTGACTCGGCCTCCAAATTCTACAGATCTTAATCCAAATAAGTATCTGTGGAATATGCCGGACAAACAAGTCTGATCCATGGAGGCCTAATATTTGAAGCAGGTGGTTTTAATGTTATGGCTGATTGGTGTACAGGTTACAATATGTTCTCAGTAGTCACTTGTGAAGCTGACCCAGGTATCATTTTAACATTTGTAATATCTTCCACTTGATGTAAAATTGTTAAAACACCGTTATGATGTCTGTTATGGTAAGTGTTATCAGAAAGTGAAGCAGAAAGTGAGGAGATGCAATGTCTTAGTGAATGTCATAGTGCTGTGTGAAGAATAAGCATTAGCATAGCTGAGCTTTGCTACAATGCAGACTCATTTTCAGATTCTGAAGCAGGAGTTAAACAAAGAGGAAAAACATCCAGACATAACATCCTCTGTACAAATATTAATCAAAAATTTGCTTTTACATCAGTCTGGTTGTAGCATTTGTATGTTTGTTAATTGAAGTATGATTTAATATGTTCTTTGTGCCACAACAATTTTTTTTAAATTGTGACGTCTTAAAAGAATTTTTGCTTTTGCCTGTAGACCAATCATACCTATTAAATGTTAAGTTAAGATTAATTCATTTTTGTCTTATTGTTACATATACAGGGTGACACAAAAAAACGGGAACCTTTTTACGATCCAATAAAACTAGAAGTGATAAAAGAAATAAATTTTATTCATAGTAATTGAAACCTAAAACTTTAAAATGGCGGAGTGTTTACTTGCTAAAGTCATTAACCCGCAGTGCTACCACCTGCTAATGGATACCAATACACATTTCAAAAATGAGTACGTGTTATATAACAATTGTAAAAATTGAGTGTCATCATAGTGCTGAAGAAGCACAAAAATACATTACCCATCAGCCCCAGGACGTAACATATCTCTGATCATGCTCATATGTGCCTTGTTATGTCCTGTTTAGCACCATTATTCAAGCTCCTGTTGTTAGTGTTTTTTGTTACTGTGTCCTGTTTTACTGTGTTTGAATTTCAGTAAAATAATGATCTTCACCTGCATCCGCTTTTCACTGTATCATAAAAACCAATGAATGCAAACACTTGATTACTTTTACTAAGGCATGAGCATTATGAACTTGCAATATACTGTGTCTGAGGAGGCACTTATTTCTCCCGAAAAAGGACGGCTTCTACAAATTGCTCAGACTTTTATATCACCATACTGTTCTGTTTAAAGCTGGCCTGTGGTTCCGTTATATTAAAAACATTCTCTCTACAAAATAATTACAAAATAAATCATACTGTTTACACTGCAAGGACATTCTTCTAGCAAACCGTATATCATTCTCGTATCAAACTTAGGCTTCTCAGAGATTCATACATCTGTTAGTCTGACTCTGTGTTTGTGTAATTGGCCAGGTTTCTGTGAGCAGAGAGAGAGTCAGACTCCTCTGGACTCAGGTGACCTCTCTTCCAGGACTTCATTCTCAATCCACTCACCGAGTACCAAATCTTCTGGTAAGTAGCCAATCAAAGTTCCTCTCCCTTCATCATTTCATTTAAGACTTGTTAGAAATCTACAAAATGCCTCATGGTAAGGTTTCTCCATATATTATTATTATTTTTTATTTCGCATTACCTCAGTGCCGTTAAAGGGTTAAAATCTTATAATTACATCAGTCAAAAAACTCCTGCAGGGAGGAACAGAACTCCCGTTCAGTCATGAAATTTGCTCTACACTGAGACCTCAGTGTGTGCACGCAGTCCCAGGACACAGACAGAAAGGCAGTCTATGTAAGCGTAAAGCATGCATGCACATATAGTTTATGGGTTTGCTTTGTCAGACATCGCATTTTTGCATTTATCTCCCAAATTAGTCACAGTCAACTGCAGTAGTATGTCTGTCCTCAGTTTCATCTCCCACGTATCCAAGACTTAACTGTTTCCTCACAACAAGAACACAGTCATTATGCACAATTAAATCACAATGCGACAAATAATGTGTGGTACTTCAACCTTAACAACTTCTTTGCTTTGCTTACACAAACTTTCCATATGTAGGGGAAAGTAACTCTTTTTAAGCAAGCTTAACTATTAAATCCTCAACATGAATGTATTTTCTTAGCAAGCACCTAATTGCTTCATTATGTTATTTTCTCCTATTTCTGTAGAATTATGGGACACTCTTTATTCAAGCTTGTGAATATTTTTAGGAGAGAATATAATTTAGGTACAAGTTTTATACTGCTTTTATTTTCCAGCCTCGTCAAAAATGGTTATACATTAGATAAACCACATAAACAACATTGCATAAATAGTGCTATACATCCAAACATTTGCAATAATCCATGTGATGTTTATGTCTAAAGCAGGCCAGCACTCAATCTTAGCAGCGAAATAATAATGTTTTACTCACACCAAAACCACAATGACACCCTCTGCCTCTACAAACCACACTGGGGTTCATTCTTAGCTCCAGATACTTTTTCATCCTAAAGCCTGCGTCCAAGTTTGCAATGCTTAATGCTCATACCTGAACCACAAACACCTCATCAGTCAAAAGACACAAAACTGAGTGTTTTTTGTAAAATGACTATAATGTAAACAAATGCTCTAAACTAATCAGAATAATTACTTTTTTGGACCACGTGCATGTGGAATGTTTTTAAATGAATCCCAAGCAATTAGATTTTTTTAAAATAGAAATAATAATAATAATAATAATAATAACAATCATCATATTATTATTAATAATAATAATAATAATAATAATAATAATAATTATTATTATTATTGTTGTTGTTGTTGTTGTTGTTGTTATTATTATTATTATTATTATTATTATTATTATTATTATTAAATAATGATAATTATAATAATAATAAATATTACAATTAATAATAATATCATATAATAATAGTAACAGCAATAGTAATACACTTAAAATAGCAGGTTCTGAATAGTGTTTTTTTGCCAGCGATTTACACCACATTAACACCACCATGTGACTTAAACAGCAGTGATCACGAAGTATTCACCAGCAAACAGGAGACAGGATCATGGGCACCCAGAGCTCACCCATGCAGACAGGAACCAAATCCTAATGAGGCATAAATTGCACATGGGGCGGCAAAGAGGCAAAACCTGGCCCCCAAACTCCACAGATTCCAATCCAATTAAGTACTTGTTGGATACGCCCGACAAACAAGTCTGATCCACAGAGGCCCCACCCCACAACCCAAAGGATCCACAGCCAACATCCTGGTGCCACACGCACTTGCAGACCTTGCAGAGCCACGCCCTGAGGGGCCAGAGCCACCCCGATGACACAAAGAGAACCCAAATCCAGTGATTCTAATGTTAATGGTTTAATTTTATGATTGATTGGTGTATAACAGCATACAGTATTGGATAGTTATTCGTATGACTGATGTTAAAATAAAATAAGCTTTAAAGAGCAGTAATTATTTTTACAAATGCAAAAATACTGTACTTCAAATGCATGAGTGAGTATTCAGGTATGGTTCTAATAATAAATAAAGCATCTTGTCCAGTTGTCTAAATTGAAAACTGGTTACACCTAAGCAAAAAATGCTTAAACTGAAGTAAACACGCTAAGCAATAGGAAAGGAAAGGAAAATAACAATTTAGATAAAACAAACAATTCAGATAAAACAAAACACAATTAAAATTTTATTTTGGGGTAAAATATTCTTTAAAAGGTATGTGGTGAAAGCTTTCGTGTTTGTTAATTTTGTATGGCTGACATCTTGTATTCAACTCTAATTTTACCTCTAATTTGGGCTCTCTTTATAGGAGATACGTTTGTGACCAGTCGTGATGGACTCCAGGAATGTGGAGGTTCTGCAGGACGATCTCCAGTTCCACGCTCACTCTCAGTCACCCAGCCGCCTTTGATGGGTTTAACAAAGAGAGGTGGAGAGGGTGAGCGCTGGCTTTGGCCGGAAGGTAATGGAGCAGGAGATGATGATGAGCCCACTGCTGAGGACTATCATCAGACTCAGCATGTAGAGACCTACATCCTGGGTTTGATACAGCGCCGTCTTCTGGCCACAAGGCAGTGCAAGCCTCGAACCAACATGAGCCCTGAAGCCAGAGGAGTAATGAGACAAAGTAGTCTTTGCCGCAAGGAACCTGTCTTCAGTCCAGATCACTGCAAAGTTTCTTCAAGCCCTGAGAGACCAACATGGGCCTCATACAACATTGAAGAGAGGCAGCTTGAGGGCTTTTCTCCTGGAGAGCAACTTCCTGCTCACTATGCAAGGCTTGAGGAGCAGATGCCTGCTCATTTCTCAAGATCTGAGGAACAGCACACTACACATTATTCCAGGCCTGAGGAGAAGCTTTCTACACAATATTCCAGGCCTGCACTATCAGGAATTCACTCCACATCTTTGGATTTTCCCTCTGGAGATTTGGACCCCAGCAGTAGTGAAGCAGACTCACCCCAGCACTACCAGATCCCCCACTCACCCTCTTCTGAAGAGCATTTAGTCAATGCACAGTACATCCCAGCACAGCCATGCCAGGCGCCAATGAGAGCCAAAACTTCTCGTGCACATGCAGCCCCCAAAGCCGGCCGCGGTGGTGGCAACACTCACTCCCCTGAAAGACCACAGCCCAAGCAACGGGCCATGCCAAAGAAGTGTCGCTTTAGTGAAGAAAAGACAGCTGTAAAGAAACCTGGAAGAAAAGCCTGTCGCTCACAGTCAGAGAACAGCCTGTTGGGCCAAAAGGGTGTACCTGAGCGAAAGTACAGCACAGTGGAGCGGGACACAGGTCGCGCTAACCAGATCAAATCCCGACGCCAGCAAGGCAGCCTTGGGCACCGCCGCTGGCGCTCTACATTAGAGCTCAGCCAGGATGAAGCTGAGCCCACACCAGAGCGAGAGGTCAGACGCACCCGTAGGTCTAGACCTGCTGCACCAACCTATGTCTACAACCAGACTCCTCAGCACCATCATTCACATCATCCACACCACATTCCTCATGCTCACCTTCATTCAGACTACCCAATGCACACCTCGGTGTGCCGTCCAGAGGGAGGCTACAAGCACCCAGGCCCTGGAGAGTGGGAGTCCAGTCTGAGTGAAGGAGAGTCCCCTGGCTCCAGTTCCATGTCCAGTGACTCTGATGAGAGTGGAGGACTGGTGTGGCCTCAGCAACTTGCCCCACCCCTGGCTCCTCCTTCGCCCCCAACTCCTTCTGGGGCGCAACTGCAGTCCAAAGCCTTGGTAAAGATTAAAGCGTCACATGCTCTCAAGAAGAAGATCCTTCGCTTTAGAACTGGTTCTCTCAAAGTCATGACCACCGTTTGAGCTACTGGGTAAAGCATTGTGGAGGTCTTTCTCTTCACTGTTTTGGGAGTTGAAAAGTCTGAACTCAAGCTACCTGCCTCAGATTATCTTGAATCTGAGCCTAAAACCACCATTTACAAATCTGTGTATGTGATAAAGGTACTTGTATTTATGATTCTCTGTACTCTGTAAATAAAACTCTGAGGTCATGTCTTGAAGATGTTTGTGGTTTAAAAGACAATGGTATGAACACATAGGAAAAAGAACTCCAGCATACAATCATAAGGTGTAGAATATAATTACAGTATTATATTAATTTTAGTCACAGCAACCCACATTAAAGCAGCAGAGGAGAAATACATTTAGCTGTTTCACACTGAGACAAGGAAAACTTTAATAGTCTGCCCTGCCCAGACAGATGCAGACAAAGGAAACATGCCAAGCATAATACAGACAACTCACAGGAAGTCAAACAGGGCTATGTTCAGCAGAGTGTTTTATTCCCACAATAGGAAAGAGGAGGTAAACTCTGGAGAAGGTAAAATTTTGTGTTCCCTATTATTGCCATTTATGTCTGCAGCATTCCATAGTAATTTTCTCCTAACTTGACCTGGGAAGTGATTTGTTTGTTTGTAAAACACAGTGATGTGGGTGTTCCATCATGGCCAGTGTGAGGAAGTTCACTGCTGAAGCTTCACATGCAGGCCACCCAAGTGTATGTCTTTAGGGTCTATGAAAAGAGGTGGATGTTCTCGGGAAAGGTCCGGTTTGGCAAGCTACCAATATAGGTCCAACTTTCATCCAAAAGCACTTACACATAAACACTAATGATATTAACTCCAGCTGCTGGACTTTAATTAATCTCTTAGAATTTTAGACACTTCCTCCACCTAGGGTATATAACAAACTTTGGAGAGCACTGTGCATAGTATGTACCCATACTGTATGTACTGTAGAAAGAGGGTCCACCAGACTTAACTATCGGAATAACCTAATCCTACCGAATTCTAGTTCAGTAAAAAATACAAACATTTTAAAGCTACTCCTCAGATTTTCATATTTTGCTACTAAGCCATGACTGTTTTATTTTAATGTAGTCTATTGTAGTTCTCCAGTCTTCCTGAAGGACGTTTTTTGTCTCAGATTTTTTACCCGAGTTTTATCCGAGTAGTTTCAGAGAAATGTTTTTTGTTTGTTAAGCCACTCAATGCCCCATAAATAATTCAAGCATAAAAAATCAACAAATTTAAGACATATACTAGTGAAGAACAGGTGCAGATGATGACAAAGCATGTATGAATGCTAAATAGCTGGAACAGACAAGAAGGGAAATGAGGTTGCTGCTCAGGCTTTGTTACATTCTAAAATTGTATCTTTAGGCACTTTGAAGTCTGTTGCAGGTTGTTCCCATTCATTCATTCATCTTCTATACTTTAGTTTGGGAACGCCAGTGCAAACTCCATGCAAACAGACCCAAGGTGGGGATCGAACCCTGACCCTGGCTCCAGACGAAAGAATTCATGATATTTGATCATCAACATATTCTCTTATCTGTCACTGCAACACTAGTCAATCACAAACCTCTGATAGTGCAAACATGCAGATTCAAATTCATACATTGCCATATAACATATCACAAGCAGTTTGAAAATATGCAGTACATGTTTTTTTAGTTATCCAGGGTAATTTGTTACAGTTCACCTTTCCAGATTGTTGTGAAATAGATGAGACCATATGATAGTTGGATGATAGATGATGATAGTTGTGATGAGGGTTTTGTGTTCAGAGCACACATCCTGATGATTAAGAGTTTGTTAGCTTGTTTGTTGGTTAACAAAGAGAAAAAAATAGTGACAAGGATAAGAGAAAAAGGTAAGCTGTTCTTAGAGGGAAAACTTGTATGCCCATTTATGGAACTAGAGTCTTTTCTGATAGGATCTTTCTGTATTAAAAATTCCTGCTCTGGTCATAAACACAATTACCTGATGTTGGCAAGACTGCATGTCCTGAGCTATTAAAAAACCCAGTTTTCTGCCATAGGGATGACGATGCACACTTTAGGACTAAATTGGACCCCACTAGTTGGCAGCCAAATGAACAATGCAATGTACTAGGTGCTTTTGGTGGTCTGTGTTGATGCAGACAAAAGCGGTGAGCCTTTGCTCATCCAAGCCTGCCTTAAGCTCCAATCTGAATAAACTCTGGGAAGAAAGAAGCTTTGTGCCCATGTCTCTATATTCCTAAAAACCACTCTCTCTCCCTTTCCCCATCTGGACGTGGTTAAAGAGGCTCCCTTCAAGGCCAAGAACCTGGAGAATTTCCTGTAAAAGGGGGAGGGGCAGAGAGGGAGGAAAACGAAGACAGAAACTCAGAAAGAGGGAAAAATGAGACTTTTAGCAAGACAGTCCCTACTACACATCTGGTTTATATTAGAAGGAAGAAAGGGGGGCGGGGGTGTCCTATGATCAGAAAGGGGAGAAGGATAAGGGAGGGACTGAACAGAAAAGGAGCTACATTTTCGGTGCTTTGTTCAAGTAGGCCTGCCATATTTCTTTCTCTCTCTCCCACTCGCTTTCTCACTCTCTCTCTTTCGCTCACTGTGTGAATATGCACATTTGTGAGACTGTCCAGATCGCTGTTCTCTGGAAGTTGAATACTTGTATCCTGACTGTCTGTACACCTCCTTATTTTTTTCTCTCTTAACTTCTCATTTTGCCACATTGTTTCTGTAACGCATATAAAACACGCACTCCCACAAACCGAACTTTACTCATCTCGTTTGAAGACCATTTAAAGTCCTGGACTTATGTTTGATACTGGTTGGCTCTGTATGCATACCAGAGTCTGGGATTGGGGCCAAGCGGAGCAGTGAAGGAAAAAGGGGGCAGAAAAAGAGACAGAGTGAGAGACAAAGTGGGGTCTCTGGGACAAGTTACATTTTAGACAGCTGCACCATGTCCACCAAGCCAGACCCATTCCCAGCCCCCAAAGCTGGAAGCTGAAGACAGAGCAGGGCAAATTTTGATTGACAGTGGTTCTGCACTGTGTACTTATGTCTAAATGTATCTGACAACATGACTACTTATAAATCCCTCAGGTGGGCAGTCTACATATATGTTTGGACATGAATCAAGACCTATGGATTTGAATGTGTTAAATGCATTTCACAGTGACATTCATAGGAATACTTTTGAGAAATAGTGGATTTTTGGGCAAGTGACTATATTACAGTTTATCAAGTGCTATTGCTGAATTCTCACCATCTGCCATGATTTAGATTATAAAGTCTAAGAATGTTCTGTCTCTTTCTGTTTATCAGCTCTGTCTTTCCTCATCATGTCTCTCTGTCTTCCTGACTCATAGGCTGAAAGGAACAAAATGTCTCATGGCTCGTGCATCGTGCTCATCATATACATATAGATGACTGCAATACAACTGTTTTTTCCCTAACTGCTTAATTGGACAATTGATTTTATTGCGCCCTCATGTGGCTAAACTAAGAATTCACATCTTGTGTTGCTTTATCCTTTTGATAGCAAAATTGAATTACCATGGAAAAAATTTAATATATGAAACATATTTGTTGCAATTAAGGCAAAGTTGTTACCAGTCTAATGTAATTAACCTTGGGCTAATTGTTTCAGAGGGCTTGATATTACTGGTAGGATATAATCATCTGTACCTGTTGTGTCTCCATTGTGTGTAGGCCATCAGCCTGGCAATTTCTTACTAAGAAGATGAATATATTACTTAAAAAAAAAACACCAGGGTGTTCTCACATCTGATGTCTATCTTAAATACAATTTAGGCAGAAAGAGTCCATAATTCTGCCAACACATTTTGAGATGAAAGAAAATACAAGAATATATTCTAGATATTTTGGTAACAAACGTATCATAATATTTTATCTGAAAATAATTATTTATATTTTGCATAAAATATTATTTCCTG